>WOXC01007004.1:0-147361 GCA_011680675.1 Gymnobelideus leadbeateri | reverse complement strand
GATCATTGGAGCCAGGTAGGAGAGTCGGGCCCCCAGTGGAGAGAGTGGCTTCTCAGGCTGCATTCAGCCCCCAGCCTGGAAATTTAGAAACTGCCTGCCTGTATGATACAGGGGCTGGAATGGCAAAGTAAATTCTAGCTGCTCCGATCCTCCCATCCCTCCTCCATGAAGCAGAAAACCCAAAGATAAGTCTCCCACCCAGATTGAAATCCCAAGTTAATAGAAATAGCCTCAGGCTTGAGAATCTCCAAGAAAGGGTGTAACTGAGACAGCCAGGAATCTGAAGAGAAGAGAGGGAGGGGACCCAACTAGCCCCACCTCACCTCACCAACAAAAGCCTACTTATAGCCCAGGGGTATAGAAGCAGAAATCTGAAGTGGTCAGACTCATCCCCACCTACACATCTACATTCCTCACTGACTTCCCTGACTTAGCCATAAACTAGCCACCCAGAGGTATTCAAAGTCAAGGATCAGGCCCCAAACTCATAGCCTGAGACACTAAGAAACAGGAAGTCACAATGGGAAGGAAGGAAGCTGAAAAGGAGAAGGGGAAGGCAAGAAAGTCTATTCGAGCATACTATGCAGGGCAAGAACAACAAAACACACAGGACAATATAGACTCTCTGCCCACACCAGAGACCACAGAAGGAAACATGATCTGGTCTCAAGCCCAAATAGCATTCCTGGAGGAGCTTAAGAAAAATTTTAAAGACCAAATCAGGGAGGCAATGACCAACTTGGAAAAAGAAAATACCTCCCTAAAAAAGGAACTTCAAAAACTTACTGAAGACCATAATTCACTAAAAATTAGATACAACCAAACTGAAACTCAGAACTCTATGATGCAGCAGGAGTCAATCGAAAAAAACAAGATGATCGAAAAATTGCAAGAAAATGTAAAATATCTCACTGGAAAAATAACTGACCTAGAGAACAGATCCAGGAGAGACAACCTAAGAATTATTGGTCTACCAGAAAGCCACGATGAGAAAAGCAGTCTAGACAACATCCTCCAAGAGATTGTCAAAGAAAACTGTCCTGAGGTCCTGGAATCAGAAGATAAAATAGCTATTGATAGAATTCACCGGACTCCTCCTGAAAGAGATCCCAAACTGAAAACTCCAAGAAATATAGTAGCCAAATTCCAGAATTATAAGATTAAAGAAAAAATTCTACAAGCAGCCAAAAAGAAACAATTCAAATATCGAGGAACTACAGTTAGGATCACACAGGACCTAGCAGCTTCTACATTAAAAGAGCGGAGGGACTGGAATTTGATATTTCGTAGGGCAAGAGAGCTAGGACTACAACCAAGGATTAACTACCCGGCAAAACTGAGCATAATCTTTCAGGCAAGGAGATGGACATTTAATGAAGTAAGGGACTTCCAGACTTTCCTAATGAAAAAGCCAGAGCTCAATGGAAAATTTGATCTCCAATTACAAGACTCCAGAAGAACATAAAAAGGTAAACAAGGGTAACATAGACTCACACATGCAGAAGTGCACATACCCACACCCACAAACACAAGCTCATTACCTGGGATGCAACAAGAGCAAAATGTTCACATCCCTATATGTGGAGCTGATAACTGTCAATATTTGAAATCTCTATGATTATCATGACCTGCAAAAGGGTTATACTTAGAGGGTGTGGGTATGAATGCACTAACATGGAGTCTAAAAAAAAAAAAGACTATTAAGGGGATCAATGGTACTGTAATGGGAAAAAGGAAAGGATGAGCTAGGAAAAGGTAAAATATGCCATCTGAAGAGGCATCAAAACACACTATAGAAGAAGGGAAAGTAAGAGGGAGAGGAACATCATTTAAACACTATTCTCACTGGTTCTGGTTCAAAGAAGGATCAAATTAATCAGTGAAGTTTAAGAATCTAACGTGAATAGACACATAAATTCATTAAATAGAGGAATTGGAGGGAGGGAGAGGAGCATTGTTTGAAATTTACTCTCATTGGTTTGGAATCAAACGGGGAGTAATTTACTCTGATAAGTATAAAAATTTGTTGTGTCCTATAGATAGTGGGAGGGTAAGGCGGGGGTGAAAAGGAGGAGACTAAAGGGACGGATTATAAGGGAGGGAAATAGTAGTAAGGGGAGAGGGTAGGTTAAGAAGGGGGGTCACTGGGTGGGAACACTGAGGGAGGGGGCGGTCAAAAGGGAAAACTTCAAGGAGGGGAAGGGAGAAGGAATAAACAAAAACATAAACAGGGGAGGGAATAGGATGGAAGGGAAGAGACAGATAGTCATCATTACTGTGAATGTGAATGGGATGAACTCTCCCATAAAACAGAGGCGGATAGCAGAATGGATTAAAACCATAATCCTACAATATGCTGTCTTCAAGAAACACATTTGAAACAAAGGGATACCCACAGGGTAAAGGTAAAAGGTTGGAGTAAAATTTATTATGCCTCAGCTAAAGTAAAAAAAGCAGGGGTAGCAATACTTATCTCAGATAAAGCAAAAGCAAAAATAGATCTAATTAAAAGAGATAAGGAAGGAAACTATATCCTACTAAAAGGCACCATTGAGAATGAAGCAATATCACTACTTAATATATATGCACCAAGTGGTATAGCATCCAAATTCCTAGAGGAGAAGTTAAAGGAATTAGAGGAAGAAATAGATAGCAAAACTATACTAGTGGGGGACCTTAATCTCCCCCTCTCTGAACTCGATAAATCTAACCTCAAAATAAACAAGAAAGAAGTTAAGGAGGTGAATAGAATCTTAGAGAGACTAGATATGATGGATCTCTGGAGAAAACTGAATGGGGATAAAAAGGAATTTACTTTCTTCTCAGCAGTGCATGGTACATACTCAAAAATAGACCATGTACTAGGGCATAAAAACCTCACAATCCAGTGCAGAAAGGCAGAAATAGTAAGCGCATCATTCTCAGATCATGATGCAATAAAAATTATATGCAATAAAGGGCCATGGAAAGATAGACTAAAAACTAATTGGAAACTAAACAATTTAATCCTAAAAAATTGGTGGGTCAAAGAAGAAATTATAGAAACAATCAATAATTTCATTCAAGAGAATGATAATAATGAAACAACATACCAAAATTTGTGGGATGCACTAAAGGCAGTTCTCAGGGGAAGTTTTATATCCCTGAGTGCATACTTAATTAAAGCAGAGAGAAGGGAGGTCAGTGAATTGGACATGCAATTGAAAAAGCTAGAAAAAGAACAAATTGAAAATCCCCAATTTAGTACTAAATTAGAAATACTGAAAACCAAAGGTGAGATTAATAAAATTGAAATTAAGAAAACCATTGAATTAATAAATAAAACCAAGAGCTGGTTTTATGAAAAAATCAACAAAATTGATAGACCCTTAGTCAATATGATAAAAAAAAAGAAAGAAGAAAACCAAATTATGAGTATCAGAAATCCTGCTCCAAAAGCCCCAGGGGAAAACATGAGCGGGTTGCAGGCCATAGAGGACCTTAAGAAGGACTTTAAAAATGAAATAATAGAAGTGGAGGAAAAATTGGAAAGAGAAATGAGAAGGATGAAGGAAAAGTATGAAATGAGGGTCAACAGCCTGACTGAGGAAAACAAAACCTTAAAAAATAGACTGACTCAAGGGGTGGAGCCAAGATGGCGGAGTAGAAACAGCTCATTCAAGCCACTCTGCCCCCAGATTCCCCCCAAACGATGTAAAAGGGGACTCTGAACAACTTCTGGAGCCCCAGCACCCACAGAACGACACAGAGAAGCTAAACTCCCACTGAAGACAGCCCAGCAGCCCTGTAGGAAGGACCAGCGCAGTGGTCTGGGACCTGGCAGCGTGCAGCACGCAGAGCGCAGGAGCCGAGCTGAGCCCAGGTACGCATGAGCCGAGGTTTGAGCCCCAGGGCGGCAGGGCCAGCAGCCAGCTGGAGGAACCCCAGAACACCAGGAGTTGTGGCGACTCCAGAATTATCAACATAGACTTGCCTAGGACAAAGTAAGAGGTTAGTGTCCTATGGACTTTGGGACTGGTATTAGGGAATGCGTCGGCTCCCTCCCCTGGGGGCTAGAAGCCTCTGAGGACAAACGTCATTTTGTAGTTTTCAGAGGCAGCTCCTGCTCCCAGCCTGCAAATTTGTAGGGAGATCCAGCGATCAGTCTTGGGGGTAATCGCTCTTGCTTTAACCTCCCTGGATCTGGATTGTGATCTAGGGTGGAAGTCGTGGGTGGGTTTACAGCTTGCCAGAAACGGAAGTTGCCTCCCACACGTTCGGGACAAAAATTCCTCTATCTGGCCTTAAAGCCATAGTGTGCCAACAAGCCCCAAAGTCAAGTAATTAAGTGGCAACATGCCAAGGCAAAGGAAACAGAAAAATGCAACCCTAGACTCCTATTTTGGGGGCATAGAGCAGGAAAAGGACTGTGAGGTCAGAAGTCCTTCTCCAAAAGCCCCAGGCGAAAAGATGAGTGGGTTGCAGGCCATAGAGGACCTTAAGAAGGACTTTAAAAATCAAATAAGAGAAGTGGAGGAAAAATTGGGAAGAGAAATGAGAAGGATGCAGGAAAAGTATGAAATGAGGGTCAACAGCCTGACTGAGGAAAACAACACCTTAAAAAATAGACTGACTCAAATGGCAAAGGGGGCCCAAAAGGGCAATAAGAAGAATGCCTTAAAAAGGCGAATTTGCCAGAAGGAAAAAGAATCTCAGAAGTTCACTGAGAAGATTCATTCCTTCAGAGTTAGACTGGAGCAAATGGAAGCTAGTGACTTTATGAGAAATCAAGATGCTGTTAAGCAGATCCAAACAAATGAAAGATTATAAGGCAATGTGAAATATCTCATGGGAAAAACCACTGACCTGGAAAATAGATCCAGGAGAGACAATTTAAAAATTATTGGACTACCTGAAAGCCATGATCAAAGAAAGAACCTAGAAATCACCCTTCAAGAAATTCTCAAGGAAATTGCCCTGATGTTTTAGATCCAGAGGGCAAAATAGAGGTTGAAAGAATCCACCCATCACCTCCTGAAAAAGATCCCAAAAAGAAAACTCCCAGGAATATTATAGCCAGGTTCCAGAATCCCCAGATCAAGGAGAAAATACTCCAAGCAGCCAGGAAGAAACAATTTCAATATTGTGGAAACACAATCAGAATAGCTCAGGACCTGGCGGCTTCTACACTGAGGGATCAAAGGGCATGGAATATGATATTCCAGAGGGTGAAAGAACTGGGAATGAACCCACAGGTAACCTACCCAGAAAAACTGAGTATTTTGTTTCAGGGGAAAATATGGTCATTCAGTGGAATAGAGGACTTTCAAGCATTCTTGAGGAAAAAACCAATTGAATAGAAAATTTGACACCCAGACACAAGAAGGAAGAGATGCCTGAGAAGGTAATCAGGGAAAAGAAATCAAAAGGAACTTATCAAAGTTGAACTATTTACATTCCTATATGGAAAAGCAATAATTGTGACTGATGATATCCTTCGCACTATGAAAATAATGAAAGAAGGGTGTGTGGTCATATGAATACATATGTGAATGTGTGTGTATATGGTTACAGTTATATATGGATAGAGGGCATATGTTGAATTTGTTGGGAAGGGAGAATACTCAAGGGATGAAATTATGATTTGAGAGAGGAAAATGGCAAGAGGAGATGGGGAGAGACAGGGTAGTGTAAACTCTCCCATGCAGAAGAAGCAAGGGGAAGTGGTTGCAAGGGAGGGGGAGAATAGGGAGGCAAA
This sequence comes from Gymnobelideus leadbeateri, assembly GCA_011680675.1. Classification (NCBI taxonomy): domain Eukaryota; kingdom Metazoa; phylum Chordata; class Mammalia; order Diprotodontia; family Petauridae; genus Gymnobelideus; species Gymnobelideus leadbeateri. The sequence continues at coordinate 141,624 of WOXC01007004.1, read as the reverse complement.
AAAGGCAAAACCACATTCTCATTGAATTTGGTTCAGGGAGAGAATAACATACATACTTAATGGGATATCTCAACCTGCAGCATAATAGGGGGAAGAGGGATGAGAGGAGAGATGATGGATGGGAGGGCATCCTTGGGGGCAGGGGAGGTTGGAAGTACGCACTATAGAAGAGGGACAGGATTATGTAGGGAATGGACCAGGTGGGGGTGGGATGAGTGGGAGGGAATTATAAGCAGCCTTGTACAATATATCTACTATGATAATGTTTTGCATAGCTAGACATGTACAACATATACTGAATTACTTATCTCCCCAGAGGGAATGGGTGACAAGGGAGGAAGGAAATGGATCTGAAATTCGAGGTCTTAACATTAAATGTTTCAAATATATAAAAAAAAGAAAAAAAATAGACTAACCCAAATGGCAAAAGGGGCTCAAAAAGCCAATGAGGAGAAGAATGCCTTAAAGAGTCAAATTTGCCAGATGGAAAAAGAATCTCCATAGCTCACTGAAGAGAACAATTCCATCAGAATTAGATTGCAGCAAATGGAAGCTAGAGACTTTATGATAAATCAAGATACTATTAAACAGAAACAAACAAATGAAAAAAATGGAAGGCAATGTGAAATATCTCATTGGAAAAACCGCTGACTTGGAACATAGATCCAGGAGAGATAATTTAAAAATTACTGTACTGCCTGAAAGCCATGATCAAAAAAAGAACCTAGAAATCATCTGTCAAGAAATTCTCAAGTAATATTGCCCTGATGTTTTTGAACCAGAGAGCAAAATACAGTTTGCAAGTATCCACTGATCACTTATTGAAAAAAGATCCCACCAAAAAAACTCCCAGGAATACTATAGCCAGGTTCTGGAATTCCTAGATCAAGGAGAAAATATGACAAGCAGCCAGGAAGAAACAATTTGAATATTGTGGAAACTCAATCAGGATAGCACAGTATCTGGAAGCTTCTACATTGAGGAATCAAAGGGCTTGGGATATGATATTCCAGAGGTCAAAGGAGCTGGGATTAAAACCAAGAATCACCTACCCAGCAAAACTGAGTATGATGCTTCAGGGGAAAATATGGTCATTCAATGATATAGATTACTTTTAAGCATTCTTGAAAAAAAAAAAACAGAGTTGAATAGGAAATATGACATTCAGATGTAAGAAGTGAGAGAAACATGAGAAGGTAAACAAGGAAAAGAAATCATAAGGAACTTATCAGAATTAAACTATTTACATTCCTAAATGTAAAAACAGTAATTGTAACTAATGAAACATTTCTCAATATGAGAATAGTTGAAGACAATATAAATGTGTGTGTGTATATATATATATATATATATATATATATATATATATATATATATATATATATGAGGGTATACGGGTATATGAATACATATGTGAGTATGTGTACAGGTATACATAGACAGATGATACATGACAAATTGAATAAGAAGGGATGATACCTAAAAGATGAAATTAAGAGCTGAGAGAGGAATATAATGAGAGGAGATGGGGAAAGACAGAATGGGGTAAATTATCTCATATAGAAGAGACAAAGAGATAACTGTCACAATGGAGGGGAAGAACAGGAAGGCAAAAGGGAACGGGCAACCTTACTCGATTTTTGGCTTAGGAGGGAATGACATACACTAAATAGGTTACCTCGCCCTACAGGAGAGTAGGGGGAAGGGGATGTGAGAGGGGATAATGGGAGGGAAGGCAGGTTGGGGGTGGGAGTTGGAAGCACCCACTTTTGAAAAGGGACAGGGTCAAAGTAGAAAATAAAACAAGTGGGGTCGGGATAGTACTGAGGGAAATATAGTCAGTTTTTCACAATATATCTACTATGGAAATGTTTTGCTTAGCTACACATGTACAACCTATATTGAATTGCTTATCTTCCCAGTAAGGCTGGGTGATGAGGGAGGAAGAGGAAGAAACTGGAATTCAAAGTATTAAAATCAAAAAAATTTTAAATATACTATTATTATTATTATTAATTATTATTATTATTATTATTATTATTATTATTATTTTTTACATGCAACTGGGAAATAATATATACAGGCACTGGGGTATAGAGATCCATCGCCTTCCTAGAAAGTCAGAGGGGGTTGGGGAATGATATAGAAGAGAGCAGATTGGGGGAGGGGGCATACAGTGGAATCACTGTTTTGGGGTGGTGGGTAGGAGAAAGACAGGGAGAAAATTTGTAACTCAAAATATTGTGGAAATGAATGATGTAAACTAAAATTAACATAAACTTTCATTTAAATAAAAAAAATTGACTAACTCAAAAAGGGTGGGTAGATCCAAGATGGCAGCATAGAAGCAGAAAAATTCCATTCACTCCTCCCATAACCACCTCAAATACCTATAAAATATGACTCTAAACATCAATTCCTTTGATCTCTTCAGGACAGAAACCTAGTAGTAGTATTCCTGGGTCAAAAGATATGCACAGCTTCATATTTCTTTGGACATGATGCCAAATTGTTCTCCAAGATGATTGGATAAGTTGACAACTCTATCAATAGTGTTCCAATTTTCCCACATCCTCTCCTTTTTTTAATCACATTAGCCAATCTGATAGGTTTGAGGTGGTACCTCAGAGTTGTTTTAATGTGCATCTCAATAATCAATAGTAATTTAGAGTAATTTTTCATATTATTATAAAAAGCTTTGATTTCTTCTTCTGAAAACTTCCTGTTTACATTCTTTGACATTTATCAATTGAAAAATGACTTGTATTCTTAGAAATTTGACCCAGTACTTAATATATTTGAAAAACGAGGCCTTCATAAGAGAAACTTGTAAAATTTCCCCCAGTTTCTAGTTTGGCTTCTATGCTTGTCTGCATTGATTTTGTTTGTGCAAAAACAATTTACTTGAAGGTAATAAAAAAAAAATCCATTTTACATCCCATAATATTCTTTATATCTTCTTTGGTCACAAATTCTTCTATTATCCATAGATCTGACAGGTAAGATAGTCTATGCTGTCCTCACTTGCCTATTATATCACCCTTAATATCTAAATCATTTATCCATCTTAGCCTTATCTTGGTACATGGTGTGAGATGTCATTCTATATCCAATTTTTGCTAAACTGCATTCCAGTTTTCCCAGCAATTTTGTCATATAGTGAATTCTTTCCCCCCAAAATTTGGATCTTCAGAAGTGTCAAACACTAGATTACTATGGTCATTTATCATGATATGCTGTATTCTCAGTCTATTCCACGATTCTGACACTTTTTAATTTTTTTTCCCTTATTTATTGTTTTTTTTTTTAATTTTAATTTTAATTTTATTTATTTATTTTTTTAAGTTTGGAATAACCTATTTGTTTGTGTTTTTGTAAAGCAACTGGGGTTAAGTAACTTGCTCAAGGTTACATGGCTAGTTATTTTATGTGTGGGTGCTAAGTAACTGAGGCCGGAACCAATCCCGGGTCCTCCCCACTCCAGGCCAGCACTCTGCAGTGCTCACTGCACCACCTAGCCGCCCTGGAATAGCCTATTCTTTTTTTTTTTTTAATAAATGCTTTATTAAATTCTGTTTTACATCATTCATTTCTGCCAGATTTTGAATTACAATCATTTCCCCCCCGTTATTCCCCTACCCAATCTCCCAGAATAGCAGTCCCACAAGATATCACTTCCTCCAATCTGCTCTCTCCCATACCTTCTCCCATACCCCCTTCGACTTTTCCATTAGATGAAGGTGAATCTTTGTGTCCCAATGCCTGCACATCTTATCTCCCAATTATAAGCAAAAGAGTATTAATAATAGTATTTATATATAGTTGAAACATTTAATGTTAAGACCTCGAATTTCAGATCCATTTCCTTCCTCCCTTGTCACCCATTCCCTCTGGGGAGATAAGTAATTCAGTATATGTTGTACATGTCTAGCTATGCAAACATTATCATAGTAGATATATTGTACAAGGCTGCTTATAATTCCCTCCCACTCATCCCACCCACCACCTGGTCCATTCCCTACATGATCCTGTCCCTCTTCTATAGTGTGTACTTCCAACTTCCCCTCCCCCCAAGGATGCCCCCCCCATCAATCATCCCTCCTCTCATCCCCCTTCCCCCTATTCTGCTGTAGGTTGAGATATCCCATTTAGTATGTAAATGTGGATGTGCCTTTTTTTTCCCCTTCCTATTCTTCCCCTCCCTTGCAACCACTTCCCCTTGCTTCTTCTACATGAGATAGTTTACCCTACACTGTCTTCCCCCATATCCTCTTGCAACTTTCCTCTCTCACCTCATAATTTCATCCCTTGAGTATTCTCCCTTCCCAACAAATTCAACCTATGCCCTCTATCCATATACACACACATTCACATATGTATTCATATGACCACACACCCTTCTTCCATTATTTTCATAGTGAGAAAGATACCATCACTCACAGTTATTGTTTTTCCATATAGGAATGTAAATAGTTCAACTTTAATAAGTTCCTTTTGATTTCTTTTCCCTGATTACCTTCTCAGGCATCTTTTGCTTCTTGTGTCTGGATGTCAAATTTTCTATTCAATTCTGGTTTTTTCCTCAAAAATGCTTGAAAGTCCTCTTTTTCACTGAATGACCATATTTTCCCCTGAAACAAAATACTCAGTTTTGCTGGGTAGGTGACCCTTGGGTTCATTCCCAGTTCTTTTGCCCTCTGGAATATCATATTCCATGCCCTTCGATCCCTCAGTGAAGAAGCTGCCAGGTCCTGGGCTATTCGGATTGTGTTTCCACAATATTGAAATTGTTTCTTCCTGGCTGCTTGAAGTATTTTCTCCTTGATCTGGGGATTCTGGAACCTGGCTATAATATTCCTGGGAGTTTTCTTTTGGGATCTTTTTCAGGAGGTGATCTGTGGATTCTTTCAACCTCTATTTTGCCCTCTGGATCTAAAACATCAGGGCAATTTTCCTTGAGAATTTCTTGAAGGGTGATTTCTAGGTTCTTTCTTTGATCATGGCTTTCAGGTAGTCCAATAATTTTTAAATTGTCTCTCCTGGATGTATTTTCCAGGTCAGTGGTTTTTCCCATGAGATATTTCACATTGCCTTCTAATCTTTCATTTGTTTGAATCTGCTTAACAGCATCTTGATTTCTCATAAAGTCATTAGCTTCCATTTGCTCCAGTCTAACTCTGAAGGAATGAATCTCCTCAGTGAACTTTTGAGATTCTTTTTCCATCTGGCAAATTCGCCTTTTTAAGGCATTCTTCTCCTCATTGCCCTTTTGGGCCTCCTTTGCCATTTGAGCTAGTCTATTTTTTAAGGTATTGTTTTCCTCAGTCAGGCTGTTGACCCTCATTTCATACTTTTCCTGCATCCTTCTCATTTCTCTTTCCAATTTTTCCTCCACTTCTCTTATTTGATTTTTAAAGTCCTTCTTAAGGTCCTCTATTGCCTGAAACCTGCTCATGTTTTCCCCTGGGGCTTTTGGAGCAGGACTTCTGACGTCACGGTCCTTTTCCCACTCTATGCCCCCAAAGTAGGAGTCTAGGGTTGCATTTTTCTGTTTCCTTTGCCTTGGAATGTTGCCACTTGATTACCTGACTTTTGGGCTTGTTGCCACACTATGGCTTTAAGGCCAGCTAGAGGAATTTTCGTCCCGAATGTGTGGGGGGCAACTTCCGTTTCTGGCAAGCTGTAAACCCACCCACTACTTCCACCCTAGATCACAATCCAGATCCAGGGAGATTAAAGCAAGAGTGATTACCCCACCCAAGACTGATTGCTGGATCTCCCTACAATTAATTGCAGGCCAGGAGCTGGAGCTGCCTCTGAAAACTACAAAATGGCGTTTGTCCTCAGCGGCTTCTAGCCCCCAGGGGAGGAAGCTGACACATTCCCCCAAATACAGGTCCCAAAATCCATAGGACACTAACCTCTTACTTTGTCCTAGGCATGTCTATGTTGATAATTCTCGTGTCGCCAAGGCTGCTGCTGTTCTGGGGTTCCTCCAGCCGGCTGCTGTCCCTGCTGCCCTGGGGCTAAAACCTCAGCTCACGGGGACCTAGGCTCTGCTCGGCTCTACTTCCTGCACGTTGCACATTGCACGCTGCCGGCTCCTAGACCGCTGAGCTGGTCCTTCCTGCAGGGCTGCTGGGCTGTCCTCAGCGGGAGGTTAGCTTCTCTGTGTCGTTCTGTGGGTGCTGGGGCTCCAGAAGTTGTTCAGAGTCCCCTTTAACATAGTTTGAGTGGAATCTGGGGGCAGAGTGGCTTGGATGAGCTGTTTCTCCTCCGCCATCTTGGCTCTGCCTCTCTCTGTCACTTTTTTTAAACCAATACCAAATTGTTTTGAGGATTACAGTTTCAGATCTGGTACTGTTAGACAACTTTCCTTCATAATTTTTTTTTCATCAATTCACTTGGTATTTATGACCTTTCATTCTTCCAAATGGATTTTGTTATTTTTTCCTAGTTCTATAATTTATTTTGTTGGTAGTTTGATTGGTATGACACTGAATAAGTAAATTAATTTAGGTAGAATTGGCTCCGCCTACCCATGAGCATTTATTATTTCTTCAGTTGTTTAGATCTGACTTTATTTGTTCAAAAATATTTTGTATATATAGTTCCCGGATTTGTCTTTGCAGGTAGACTGCCAAGTATTTTATATAGTCTAAAGTTATTTTAAATAGAATTCTCTATTTATTTCTTGCTACAGGACTTTGGAAACATAAAGAAACATCCATTTCAGGGGGGGTGTATTTTATATCCTGCAACTTTGCTGAAGTTATTCATTGTTTCAATCAGTTTTTCATTGACTCTCTAAGATTCTTTAAGTATACCATGGTAGCTGTAAAATGTAATAGTTTCCTCACTGCCTATTCTAATTCATCCGATTCCTTTTTATTTCTCTTATTTCTATAGCTAACATTTATAGTAGGATATTGAATAATAGTGGTGATAATGGCTATACTTGCTTCACCCTTGATCTTATTGGGAAAGCTTTTGGCTTAACTTTGTTATGGATAATACTTGCTCTTGGCTTAGATAATTACTACTTATCATTTTAAGGAAAGCTCCATTTTTTGCCAGTACTTTCTAAAGTTTTCGGTAGGAATGCGTGTGGTATTTCATCAAAAGCTTCTGCATCCATTGAGATAACCACATGGTTTTTGTTGATTTTGTTACTGATGTGGTCAGTTATGTTGATATTTTCCTTAATATCTAACCAGCCCTGCATTCCTGCTATAAGTCCCACCTGGTTATAGTGTATGATCTTTATGACATATTGCTGTAATCTCCTTGCTACTATTTTATTTAAAATTTTTACATCAATATTCATTAGAAAAATCAGTCTATAGTTTTTTTCTCTGTTTTTGTTCTTCCTAGTGTAGGTATCAGCACCATATTTGTGTCATAAAAGGATTTTAGTAGGACTCTCTTGCCCTATCTTCCCAAATACTTTATACGGTATTGCATTTAGTTGTTCTTTAAATGTTTGGAAGACTTCATTTGTGAATTTATGTGCTCCAGGCAATTTTTTCTTAGTGACCTCATTGAGAGCTAGTTCAATTGCCTTTTCTATGGTAGTGTTATTTAAGTATTATATTTCCTTTTCTGTTAATTTGGGCAAGCTGCATTTTTATGAATATTAAATATTCATTCATTTCACTTAGATTATTAAGTTTATTAGTATATTTTTGGCAAAATTACTGAATAATTGTTTTCATCTCATGTCCATTGTTGTCAAACTCACCCTTTTCATTTTTGATACTAGTAGTTTATTTTCTACTTCTTTTTTAAAAATCAAGTTAACCAATACCATATATTTTGTTGTATTTAAAAAAAAATCTATTGGATTTATTTACTAGTTCAATGGTTTTCTTACTTTCTATTTTATTAATCTCCCTTTTGATTATCAAGACTTCCAATTTAAAGAATTTTGATTTTTTCTTTTTCTAGGCTTTTTTTTAAGTTGCATGGCTAATTCATTAATCTGCTCTTTCTCTATTTTATTCATGTATGTATTCAGTGACATAAATTTTCCCTTAAGTGTTTCTTTGGCTGCATCCCACAAATTTTGTTATGTTGTCTTATTGCTGTCATTCTCTTTAATGTCTTCTTCTTCTTCTTCTTCTTCTTCTTCTTCTTCTTCTTCTTCTTCTTCTTCTTCTTCTTATTATTATTATTATTATTATTATTATTATTATTATTATTATTTTATGTCTCATGGAGTCATTTGTTTCCACTTGTCAGATTCTAATTTTTTTCCTTTTTTAAAAAATTAATTTATTAGTTTAGTTTCAGTTAACAAGATCAATTCCATAGTTCCTTGATTTTCAAATTTCCTTTACTTCCCTTCCCCCTCCCCACACGACAGCATATAGTCCAGTATATGATCTGCAAATGCATTCATATTAGACACTATTCCAATTAAAAAGGCGTATTGTACTAGGTGGGATGAAAGATGGTAAGGAAGAAATAAAACCAAACAATGAAAAGAACAAGATCATTTAGTTTGCTTCCATCAGGATTCAGGCTCAGTTCTTTCTAGTTATATCTCTGGATGGTGCATTTCTCACTTTCTTGAGTCTTTCGGGATTAACTTATATCACTGCATCGCTGAAAAGAGTCCAGTCTGTCATAGTTGGTCATCACAGATATGATATGTCTGTGATTGTATACAGATTTCTTCTGATTCTACTCTTCTCGCTCAGCATCAGTTTGTATAAGTCTCTCCAGGTAATTATGAAATCCGTCACCTCTTCATTTCTTATAGCACAATAATGTTCCATTACATTCATATACCTCAACTTGTTTAGCCATTCCCCGATTGATGGGCACCCCTTCAGTTTCCAATTCTTTGCAACCACAAAAAGGGCTGCTAAAAATATTTTTGTACATATGGGTCTTCCTCCCACTTCTATGATCTCTTTGGGATATAAACCTAGAAGTGGTATGGCTGGGTCAAAGGGTATGAAATTATTTATAATCCTTTGGGCGTAATTCCAGATTGCTCTCCAGAATGGTTGGATAAGTTCACAACTCCACCAGCAATGTATTAGTGTTCCAATTTGTCCACATCCTCTCCAGCATTTGTCCCTTTCTTGTTTTGTCATCTTAGCCAATCTGACTGGAGGGATGTGGTATCTCAGAGTTGTTTTGATTTGCATTTCTCTAATTAATAGTGATTTAGAGCATTTCTTCATATGCTTATAGATATCTTTAATTTCTTTCTCTGAAAAGTTCCTGTTCATATCCTTTGACCACTTATCAATTGGGAAATGACTTGTATTCATATGGCATGGCACTAAATATATAGTTTAGTTTGGGTAAAATTGTCATTTTTATTATATTAGCTCGACCCAGCCATGAGCAATTGATATTTTTCCAACAATTTAGATCTGCTTTTATTTGTGTGAGAAGTGTTTTGTAGTTTTGATCATATAGATTCTGGGTTTGTTTTGACAAGTAGATTCCCAAATATTTTATAATGTCTACAGTGACTTTAAATGGGATTTCTCTTTCTATCTCTTGCTGTTGAGTTTTATTAGAGATGTACAGGAATGCTGAGGATTTATGTGGGTTTATTTTATATCCTGCAACTTTGCTGAATTTATTTATTTTCTCTAGTAGTTTTTTACTTGATTCTCTAGGATTCTCTAAGTATATCATCATATCATCTGCGAAGAGTGATAGCTTGGTCACTTCTTTACCTAATTTGATTCCTTTGATTTCTTTTTCTTCTCTAATTGCTACTGCTAGTGTTTCTAGTACCAGATTGAATAAGAGGGGTGATAGTGGACACCCTTGTTTCACTCCTGATCTTATTGGAAAGGCTTCTAGTTTATCCCAATTGCATATAATACTTGCTGATGGTTTTAAATAGATGCTATCAAGTATTTTGAGGAAGGCTCCATTTATTCCTATAGTTTCTAGTGTTTTTAATAGGAATGGGTGTTGTACTTTGTCAAAAGCCTTTTCTGCATCTATTGAGATGATCATGTGGTTTCTGCTAGTTTTATTGTTGATGTGCTCGATTATACTGATGGTTTTCCTAATATTAAACAATCCTTGCATTCCTGGAATGAATCCTACCTGATCAGAGTGTATTATTTTTGTGATAAGTTGTTGTAGTCTTTTGGCTAATATTTTATTTAGAATTTTTGCATCTAAGTTCATGAGGGAAATTGGTCTATAATTTTCTTTCTCTGTTTTGTCTCTTCCTGATTTAGGAATCAGTACCATATTTGTGTCATAGAAAGAGTTTGGTAGGACTCCTTCTTCACTAATTTTCCCAAATAGTTTGTAGAGTATTGGAATCAATTGTTCTTTAAATGTTTGATAGAATTTACTAGTAAAACCATCTGGCCCTGGAGATTTTTTCCTAGGGAGTTCTTTGATAGCTTATTTGATATCTTTTTCTGACATGGGGTTATTTAGGTAATTCACTTCCTCTTCAGTTAATCTGGGCAACTTGTGATTTTGTAAATATTCATCCATTTCACTAAGATTGTCATATTTATGTGCATACAATTGGGAAAAATAATTCCTCATTTTTTTTTTATTTCCTCTTCATTGGAGGTAGATTCACCCTTTTTAATTTTGATACTCATAATTTGGTTTTCTTCTTTCTTTTTTTTTTATCATATTGACTAAGGGTCTATCAATTTTGTTGATTTTTTTTCATAAAACCAGCTCTTAGTTTTATTTATTAATTCAATGGTTTTCTTAATTTCAGTTTTATTAATCTCACCTTTGGTTTTCAATATTTCTAATTTAGTACTAAATTGAGGATTTTCAATTTGTTCTTTTTCTAGCTTTTTCAATTGCATGTCCAATTCATTGACCTCCCTTCTCTCTGCTTTAATTAAGTATGCACTCAGGGATATAAAACTTCCCCTGAGAACTGCCTTTAGTGCATCCCACAAATGTTGGTATGTTGTTTCATTATTATCATTCTCTTGAATGAAATTATTGATTGTTTCTATAATTTCTTGTTTGACCCACCAATTTTTTAGGATTAAATTGTTTAATTTCCAATTAGATTTTAGTCTATCTTTCCATGGCCCTTTATTGCATATAATTTTTATTGCATCATGATCTGAGAATGATGCGCTTAATATTTCTGCCTTTCTGCACTGGATTGTGAGGTTTTTATGCCCTAGTACAAGGTCTGTTTCTGAGTATGTACCATGCAATGCTGAGAAGAAAGTAACTTCCTTTTTATCCCCATTCAGTTTTCTCCAGAGATCCATCATATCTAGTCTCTCTAAGATTCTATTCACCCCATTAACTTCTTTCTTGTTTATTTTGAGGTTAGATTTATCAAGTTCAGAGAGGGGAAGATTAAGGTCCCCCACTAGTCTAGTTTTGCTATCTATTTCTTCCTCTAATTCCTTTAACTTCTCCTCTAGGAATTTAGATGCTATACCACTTGGTGCATATATATTAAGTAGAGGTATTGCTTCATTCTCGATGGTGCCTTTTTGTAGGATATAGTTTCCTTCCTTATCTCTTTTAATTAGAACTATTTTTGCTTTTGCTTTATCTGAGATAAGTATTGCTACCCCTGCTTTTTTTACTTTAGCTGAGGCATAATAAATTTTACTCCAACCTTTTACCCTTACCCTGTGGGTATCCCTTTGTTTCAAATGTGTTTCTTGTAGAGAGCATATTGTAGGATTATGGTTTTTAATCCATTCTGCTATCTGCCTCTGTTTTATGGGAGAGTTCATCCCATTCACATTCACAGTAATGATGACTATCTGTCTGTTCCCCTCCATCCAATTCCCTCCCCTGTTTATGTTTTTGTTTCTTCCTTCTCCCTTCCCCTCCTTGAAGTTTTCCCTTTTGACCACCTCCTCCCTCAGTGTTCCCACCCAGTGATCCCTCTTCTTAACCTACCCTCTCCCCTTACTACTCTTTCCCTCCCTTCTAATCCCCCCCCTTTAGTCTCCTCTTTTTCACCCCCCCCTTACCCTTCTGCTTTCTATAGGAAGCAATAAGTTTTTATACTTATCAGAGTGAATTACTCCCCATTTGATTCCAAACCAATGAGAGTGAATTTCAAACATTGCTCCTCTCCCTCCCTCCTTTTCCTCTATTTAATGAATTTATGTGTCTATTCACATTAAAATCTTAAACTTCACTGATTTAAGTTGATCCCTCTTTGAACCAGAACCAGTGAGAATAGTGTTTAAATGATGTTCCTCTACCTCTTTCTTTCCCCTCTTCTATAGTGTTTTATTGTACCTTCAGATGGCATATTTTACCTTTTCCTATCTAATCCTTTCCTTTTCCCCATTACAGTCTCTTTGATTCCCTTAATAGTTTTGTTTTGTTTTGTTTTTTAGACATCAGGTTAGTGCATTCATACCCACACCCTCTATCTAAGTATAACCCTTTTGAAGGTCATGATAATCATAAAGATTTTGAATGTTGACAGTTATCAGCTCCACATATAGGGATGTGAACATTTTTCTTTTGCTGCATCCCAAGTAATGAGCATGTGGTTGTGGGTGTGCATGTGTGCACTTATGCATGTGTGAGTCTGTGTTTCTATTGTTTACCTTTTTATGTCTCCCTTGAGTCTTGTAATTGGAGATCAAATTTTCCATTGAGCTCTGGCTTTTTCATCAGGAACATCTGGAAGTCCCTTATTTCATTAAACGACCATCTCCTTGCCTGGAAGATTATGCTCAGTTTTGCTGGGTAGTTAATCCTTGCTTGTAGTCCTAGCTCTCTTGCCCTACGAAATATCAAATTCCAGTTCCACCACTCTTTTAATGTAGAAGCTGGTAGGTCCTGTGTGATCCTAACTGTAGTTCCTCGATATTTGAATTGTTTCTTTTTGGCTGCTTGTAGAATTTTTTCTTTAATCTTGTAATTCTGGAATTTGGCTACTATATTTCTTGGAGTTTTCAGTTTGGGATCTCTCTCAGGAGGAGTCCTGTGAATTCTGTCAATAGCTATTTTATCTTCTGATTCCAGGACCTCAGGACAGTGTTCTTTGACAATCTCTTGGAGGATGTTGTCTAGGCTGCTTTTTTCATCATGGCTCTCTGGTAGACCAATAATTCTTAGGTTGTCTCTCCTGGATCTGTTCTCTAGGTCAGTTATTTTTTCAGTGAGATATTTTACATTTTCTTGCAATTTTTCGATCATCTTGTTTTGTTTGATTGACTCTTGCTGCATCATAGAGTTCTGAGCTTCAATTTGATTGTTTCTAATTTTTATCGAATTACGATCTTCAGTTATTTTTTGAAGTTCCTTTTTTAGCAAGGTATTTTCTCCAATTACTTCACTGAGACGTTTTTCCAAGTTGGTTACTGCCTCCCTGATTTGGTCTTTAAAATTTTTCTTAAGCTCCTCCAGGAATGCTATTTGGGCTTGAGACCAGATCATGTTTCCTTCTGTGGTCTCAGGTATGGGTAGAGAGTCTATATTGTCCTGTGTATTTTGTTGTTCTTGCCCTGCATAGTATGCTCGAATAGACTTTCTTGCCTTCCCCTTCTCCATCTCAGCTTCTTTTTTTCCCATTGTGACTTCCTGTTTCTTAGTTTCTCAGGCTATGAGTTTGGGGCCTGATCCTTGACTTTGAATACCTCTGGGTGGCTAGTTTATGGCTAAGTCAGAGAAGTCAATGAGGGATGTAGATGAGTAGGTATGGGTGTGTCTGACCACTTCAGATTTCTGCCTCTATACCCCTGGGCTATAAGTAGGCTTTTGTTGGTGAGGTGAGGTGGGGCTTATTGGGACCCCACCCCCTCTTCTCTTCAGACTCCTGGCTGTCTCAGTTACACCCCTTCTTGGAAACTCTCAAGCCTGGGGCTATTTCCATTAACTTGGGATTTCAGTCTGGGTAGGAGACTTATCTTTGGGTTTTCTGCTTCATGAAGGAAGGATGGGAGGATCAGAGCAGCTAGAATTTACTTTGCCATTCCAGCCCCTGTATTATACAGGCAGGCAGTTTCTAAACTTCCAGGCTGGGGGCCTAATGCAGCTAGAGAAGCCGCTCTTTCCACTGAGGGCCCAGCTCTCCTACCTGACTCCAATGATCCTACCTGTCTGAGAGATGGCTGTGATTTGTCCTCAGTAAGTCTGCAGGCTGGGGCTTTTGCTCTCTCTGGTGTAGTCTGCTTGTCTGCTCTTAGGTCTGGGCTGTGCAGACACCATGCGCTCTGTGCTAGACCAGTCCGGACACACTGGGCAACCTCCTGGGCTGGACTCCGCCACACTTCATCTTCCAGTGGGCTCCGTCACTCCGGATTCCACTCATATTCACCCTTTGAGCCTTAGTGACCAAGGAGCTCAGTGAGGTTACTGCTTCCTTTCCGCCATCTTGGCTCCTCCCCCCCCAGATTCTAATTTTTAAGGAATTATTTTCTTCAATGAGCTTTTGTATCTCCTTTTCCAATCATCTGATTCTACTTTTTAAGGAGTTTTCTTTTTTTTTAGTTAATTTTTGTACCTCTTTTCCATTCGGCCTATTCTGCTTGTTAAGGAGTTTTTCTCTTCAGTGAATTTTTATATCTCTTTTACCATTTGGTCAATTCTGTTTCTTAAGCTCTTGTTTCCTTAATTATTTTTATGTGCATCTCTTAACAAGCTGTTGACTTCTTTTCATCCTCACATTCCTCTCATTTCTTTTCCCTATTTGCCCTCTACCTTTCATTTGATTTTTAAAATCCTTTTTTTGTTGTGTTCTTTCAGGAATCCTTGTCGAACTTGTGGTCAATTTAATTTTTTTTCTTTTAGGTTTTACTCATAACTTTTTTTTCAATGTTGTCTTCTTCTGAGTTCATGAGATTTGAGATTTTCCCTCTCATTATAGTAGTTTTCTATGGCTAAATTCTTCTTTTGTTGTTATTTGCTCTTTCCCCCAACCTATTTCTTGACTTTTAACATTATGTTCAAGTTGGGCTCTGCTTCTGTCCCAAGCTTCAGGGTTATATTTTTTCTTTTTGTGCTGCTGTTTTCCAAGCTAGTGCAAAGGGTCTGTAAGTTTTAAGTTCTTCCAAGGTGTTATGATCTAAAGAGGTGTGGTCATTGCTCTCCTGGACTGTGCTCTGATCTGTGTGCAGCCAGAAGTACTCTTTTCCACTCTGTAATTATGATTAGGTCCCCTGCTTTTCTACTAGTACTAGTGCTCCTCTTCACCCTGGAAAAGCTATGTAATGCAGAACTTTGTATGGGAAATACAACAGGGTATTGAACTCAATGCCACTAAAAGGTCCCCTATAATCCCTTCCTGACTAATTGTCTGACATCCTTGCCAGCTCCCAAATCTGCTGCCATTGTTGCAGCCACCTCCAAGGACTGCTGCTGATGTTGAAATGGCACTGCCTGCAGTGTGCTCTGGGCTAGACCACCACCACATTGTTACAAACTTTCCCTGCCAATATCCTACATTGTCTTAGGCTAGAAAGGGGTCTTATTTTGACCTTTGATTGATTCTGCCCCTCCAGGGTTTGACTTGAGGTGTCATTTTAAAGTCATTTGGAGGAGACTATCAGAAGTCAGATGAGTTCCTCCTCCTATTCCACCATCTTTCTCACATATTTATATATTTCCTTTTATTAGAAAAACATATAAACATTAAAATCATATAGTAGCTACATTTTAATCCAATTTAATACACATAGAAGCATGTTTGATACCTCTAATCCCAGGCTTTAAATGACTGATTGTTATAGTTGATCATGGAGGTAATAAGGAAACACTGGAGTTTATGAGTAGAGTGGGAGAATGGTCAGACCTACATTAAGGAAGTCATTTTGATTGATTATGGAAAAAGGAATGTTCTGAACATTTGAGTGGGGGTAGAGTTGTGGGAACTGGGAATATAGAAAACTAGTTTTGCACTGACTGGGTGCTAGATAGGGACAAGATGGGAAAAATCCCTTCCCCCTCCTTTAGGAGGAATAGATCTTGGGTAGAGTCCTAGGTATCCCATGTTCATTCTGTCTCTTAGCCAATTTTGGCAACTTTGTTGTCAACATAGGCTGGAATCATGGCCCTACCAAGGTCTGACATATGGTTTTTGTCTCTTCTTTATGGCAAGGGGGCTCCCCATTTTCTCTAGAAGCAGAAGAACTCACTCATATCTTGAAATCCCCTATGTGAGAATCTTCTCCCTCTTCCTCTTAATCTCCTGGCTTCCTTGGTCTCCTTTAAGATTCAACTCAAATCCCACCTTCTGCAAGACTCTTTGCCCCTCCACTGCTACAGTCATCTTTCTGGAGTAAATACTTTTTACACAGTATGTATCTTTAATGTACATAGTTGTTCCCACATTGTCTCCCTTATTCAAATGCGAGCTCTTTGAGAGCAGAGAATGTTTTTGCCTTTCTCTGTATGTCCAGCACTTAGCACAGTGTCTAGGATATAATAAATGTTTAATACCTACATGTTGATTGACTATTGACTATCACTTGCCATAAGGAAGCCAGATTGATCAGTCATAGTATTCAGGACCATCCATAAAATTGTTCCACTTCAGAACCCAGCATTACAACCAATTGCAACATTGACTTGACTAATGCCAAGTATCCCTAAAGTTAGATCAAAATTTCCTCTGGATGAGATTTTGGTAGTAGTTGTTGTTTTTAATTATTATTGAACATTTTCCCCAGGAATGTTGAATCGTGTAATTCAGCTTCCATCTGCCTGACACAGCTCATTGCTTCTCTAATTATAAATAAATGGTTTCTACCCCTGGACCTCTCAGGCACAACTCTGATAGATTAGTCAGCAGGCTCAGTCATGCCTGACTTCCATTTCATTCTCCTGGAGCAACCAGCGGACTTAACACTTCTGGGTATAGCACCAGTCTTCATGGGTGCCAACTAACTCATTTCTCCATTTCACAGGATCATTTAAAGTTGTAAGGGATTTGAGACACGGTATAGCTTGACCCCCTCATTTTACGGATGAGAAACTGAAGCTCAGCTTCAAGGTTAAGTAACTTGCCCAAAGTTATAAAGGTAGTAAAATGGAGGAGACAGAATTTGAACTGAGGGCCTCTGACTCTAAATCTAACCCTCTTTCCACTACACTATGCTGCTTTCTTTATTTTCTCCTCTCCTCATCCTATGACCTTTATTAGCTTGAAGGAGTTGTCCTGAGGCTTAAGGTGAAATTTTCCTATAAATATCCCAGTAACAGAGCCAATATGGGGCCATCTCACTTACTGGCAGATGCTGGCTCAATTCCAACATCTGTACAGAGACCTGTGGTAAACTTTGGAGAACATGTTAGCTTGAGGTTGATGGGGTCCCCTCAGCTTTACTAGACTTTCCCTTGTGGCATGTCTGTGACAGCTTTGCCAGGAATGTTTCCCATGAGGCCAGAGGGGAAATTCTGCTTTAGAGAAATTTTTTTTGGCCTTTGCTAGGATCTTTGAGCAGTGAGAAAGGAAGGTTTGAAAGCATTTTAAAAGCTCAAGGAACTTAACCCAGTCTACAAGACCAGGACAAAGGTTGGAGGGAAAACAACTGAAGGAGACACATTTCTTTTTCTTGTTTTTCTTTTAACTTTTTTTCTAGAGGTACACATGCCCAGAAGTGTTTTTCATAATAGGAAATTAAGGTCATATGTCACACTTCTGAAAGTTCATATTAGCAAAGGGGTATAGGCATACAAAGGTTGTATGCCATTCCTCGATTGCTAAATGTCCATACATGCCTTTAGGACAGTCTCTCCTTCACCCTGCCACCAATTTCATCATTCAGTATCAACTCTTTGCAACCCAGCTCAGTAATTCCCACTAGACAAAGCACAAAGGCCTCAGGGCTTGGTTTCTGGGCAAACATGTCCATCCTGTCCCAGGAAGTATTCTATTCAATATAAGTTAATGCAGTAAACATTTATTAAGTCCCTACTAAGTGCTAGGTGCTGGCAATACAAAGACAAAAATGAAATAATCCTTGATTTCAAGGAGTTTACATTCAGGAATTTTGGTGGAATGGGAGGTGAGCAGGACAATATTTATTCAGACAAGTAAATACAAAATAAGCACAAAGAAAATACAAAACAAATAAAAAATAAATTCTAGGAATAGAGTCAGTCATTCAATAAATAAACATTTATTCGGCATCTACATGTTTCAGGTACTATGCTAAGTGCTGGAGATACAGAAAGATGGAAAAAAAAACAACTCCCTGTCCTCAAGAAGCTAACAGTTTAAAGACAGACAATAAGGGAACAAATATGTACAAACAAGCTATATACAGAATAACAGAAAATAATTAACAGAAGGAAGGCACTAGTATTAAGAGGGGTTGAGAAAGGCTTCCTGTGGAACAGAGGTATCAAAACACATTTGGGCTGCATAAACTTACTGTGACATTCCTGACTGTTGCCCAGAACAAATTAAAATATAATTCAGAAATGTTTAACCAAATAAATGAAAAATACAACAAAATAGACAATATTATTAAGTCAATGCGTAAACTGCAGTGATCCTTCTCTTTGGATTTGTGGCCCCCATTTCGATTTGAGTTTGACACAACTGCCATAGAAAATGAAATTTTAGTTTAATATGAATGTATATGTAGAGCCTATATTAGATTAGGAGGGGGAGAAGATTTAAAACTCAAAAGTTTGTTGTTTACATGTTGCAAACTAAAAATAAATAAGCTAATAAATAAATAAATAAATAAAAGAAAATGGAATTTTAGCAATGATTTAAAGGAGACTAGGAAAGCCAGTAGGTAGAGATAAAGAGGCAGAGCATTCTAGACATCAAGATAGGGATGGAATATCTTGTTCATGGAACAGCCATGAGGTCAATGTAACTGCATTGAAGAGTACCTGGTAAAGAATAATACATAAAAAGACTGGAAAGGTGGAGGGACTGGGAGTGGGGAGGGTGACTAGGCTATGAAGGCATTTGGATGCAAACAGAGGATTTTGTATTTCATCTTAAAAGTGAAAGGGAGCCACTGGAGTTTATTGAGTAAATTAGTGGTTGATATGGTTGGATCTATGCTTAAGGAAAATCACTTTGGCAGCTAAATGGAAGATGGATTGTAGTGGAGAGATACTTGTGGCAGACCAACTCACTAGCAGGCTACGGCAATGGTCTGAGTGTGAGGTGAAAAGGGCCTGCACTAATGGTAACAGTGTCAGAGGAGAGAAGGCGGCATATCAGGAGATACTGCAAAGGTGAAATTGACAGGCCTTGGCAACAGCTTGAATATGGGAGGTGAGAGACAGTGATATATCCTAGGTTGTGAGCCTGAGTTTGAGGGATTAGGAGGATGATATGGCCCTGGACACTTTCAGACAACTTTAGTTTCAGAAAGCTTTTTCTTACTAGAGCCAAAATCTTTTTCCACCAATAGGAGGACAGTTTTCTGTTATAGCAAGGACTCTGACAATGGCAGGTTGTGATAGGCTGGTGAAGGTCAGGACTAGGAGATGAACCACATCTATAGGTAAACACTGGGATGTAAGCAGGAGACTGACCTGGAAATGAGCGTATGGTGAGGTTTGAATCTGAAAAGCAGCTTCAAGATTGAGAGGAAGATTAATATGAAGGGAAAACACAGGGAAAAGATGAAGTGAGGCTGAAGCATAGTCTGAAATCCAGGGTGTCAATTAAAATGTGTCAGGGCCAGGATGATCTGTTAGACAATGGAAGTCCTACTTGGCTAGTAATTAACATGAAGGATATGGGGTCACATGAATCCAGTCCTCAGACTTGATTGGGAAATCAGTGTCAAAGATCAGACATGAGAGCAGAGATCAGACACTGGAAGACTAGAGGTCATCATCATCAGAGAAGATGCAGAAATAAGACTATTTGGGTATTGACTGGGTGCTACTAGGTTTCATATTATTCCTCTTGACAGGCACCAGGATGGTCACATAGCTAAAGATGAAGGTGGAGATTAAAATAGCACACCTGTTGAGTTTAATATATTTAATACTTCCCAGTGTTCTGTTCATTTGGAGGTGTCACATTGTAGGAAGGGCATTGATGATTCAGAGAGGCAATTGATGAGGTAAAAAATAGGGCAATCTGGGGCAGCTAGGTGGCTCAGTGAGTAAAAGTGCCAGCCCCAGAGTTGGGAGGACCCAGGATCGGTTCCAGCCTCAGAAAATTAGCACCCACACATAAATAACTAGCTGCGTAACCTTGAGCAAGTTACTTAACCCCAATTGCTTTTTAAAAAAAAATAGGGCAATTAGCAGAAATGAAAGCATTCAGTTTGTTGTTCAATCATTTTCAGTTGTGTCTGACTCTTTGTGACCCCATTTATGGTTTTTGTTTGTTTGTTTTTTGCCGAAGATACTGGAGTAGTTTGCCATTTATTTCTCTAGATCATTTTATGGATGAGGAAACTGAGGCAAATAGGGTTAAGTGACTTGCCCAGGGTCACAAAGCTAGAAAGTGTCTTAGGCAGATTTGAATTCAGGAAAATGAGTCTTTCCTGATTCCAAGCTTGGCACTCTACCACTGTGCCACCTAGCTGCCCATGAAGGGCTCCAAAGCAAGTCATATAAAACTTGATTGAAAGAAATAGAGATATTTAGTCCAAAGAAGAGAAAACTTAGGGAGAGATGTGACAGCTGTATATGGGTATTTGAAGGATTGTAATGTTAAAGAGTATTAGCCTTGGTCTGTTTAACCCTAATGGATAGGGCTCAAAGTAATGGGTGGAAGGAGCAGAGAGAGTCAGACTTGATGAAAGATAATCAAACAAATAAGCAAGACTTCCTAACAATTAAAGTTTTCCCCAAATGTAATGAACTACTTTAAGAGCTAGTGAGGGGTTCTTCCTCACTTGAAGTCTTGTCACTGAGCCTGGTTGATGACTTTGGGGGATATTATAGAGGAGAATCCTGGTCAGATAATGATCAGACTGAAGCCTTCTCTGGTCCCTTCCAACTCAGGGATCCCATGATTCCCTTAAGGAGTATGGAGGCGGTAAAAAAAAGACATCTCTCCTACAGTACCCCAGATATTCTGAACTGGAAAAAACAAATGGCAATTGGCCTCTTGATATATGTGGAAAATTGTGTTTTATGATAAAAATAGTTCATTGGACTATGAGTGAGAATATTTCAGTTTCATTCCCAGCTCCCCTATTTGCTTGCTGTGTCACTTTTGGTAAGTCACATAGCTTCTCAGTCTGTTTCTTTTAAAATGGCAATAATAATTATATTAACTTCCTCAGGGGGTTGTTGTAAGGAAAGCACTTTGTAAATCAGCTCCAGGACTTCCCAGAACTTAAGGCTTATGTTCAACTCTGAATATTGGAAGTGATTTTACTCCAGATCTATACGAAACAAATACCCCAACCTTATTCCCCAACAAAAACAGCAGCCACCAGAAAACCCTATGTAAGTGAAGAGGCAAAATAAAATCTAGATTTTGCTGCTGGCTTTTTATGTCATTCTAGCATTCTCTGCATTAGGAAGGTGAATGAATGTGGGAGATGGGGAGTAGAGAAGATATGGATTCCTGTGATGGAAAAGAACACAAATAGTCTATTAATCACTTCTCTCCACTCACCCTTGTACTCTTTGTAAAACGGGAAATAATTCTGAAGATACGAGATTTATTTCTATTTTTGAGATGCCAGTAACCAAGTGGAAGAACTGGTGATTGGCCTAGGAACTTACATTTTGGGGGTAGGCCAAGGAGGAAGAAGTCTCTGGTTCTCCAGAATTCCTTTAAGCATTACTCTGAGCCTCTCAGGATTGAGAAAGACTTAGGAAACCTTCTGGGGTGGCTTTTCACTGTTGGCAACTATCTGGTGGCAGTTAATAGTCCTGTGATCAGAGCAGTAATTGCAGGCTTCGAATCCCCAGGATTTCCATCATTGATTTCCCCACAAAATCAGGCTATCTTGTGGGACCTCTGGGGAAGCAGCTCTTGGAATGACCAATCAAGGGGTGTTAATGTGGAGAAACTGGGGGAAGAACTAAGAGGCATCAACCCCATTACATAATAGGATTAGTTATTAAATCACACAGTGGAATCCCACCAAAATTTTCATTCCTCTAGAATGTAAGTGTAATGCAATATTTACTCAGATATAAAGCATACCCCATCTCCCATTGGATTCCCTATGTAGCCTAGCTCCATACAGTTCTTAGAAGGAAATTCTCTATCCTCTTTCAAATTATTTCCCCTCCTGGTTTGAGGATTTGGTTGTCTTAAGCTTTCTACAATTTAAAGTCCATTCTAGCACTGAGATCTAAATATAGGCTTTGTTATATCCATGGTTATATAATGAGTTAAAAAGCTAGCCTGAAAGTCAGACAGAAAAGATTCTCGTTCACAGTGTGTCACTCTATCCACCAAAGTGCACAGTTCTTTAAATAAGGAACATTTCATAGTGTTCTAGAAGCCAATTTTAAGAGTTTAAAACTGTTAACTTAATTTTTTTGATCAAACATTATATATCTCTGTTTTGTCTTACACTTCAGATATATTCCTGAAAAGATGAATAAAAATCAATTTTGGGGGGAAATTAAATAGCAAAATTTCCTTTTTGAGATTAAAATATGTAGAAGGAATAAGATAGGCAATAATATTATTAAAGTTTTTTTTTTTTTTTGGTTTTTGTTTTTGCAGGAGGGAGGGTAGGGCAATTGGGGTTAAGTGACTTGCCCAAGGTCACACGGCTAGTTTTTTGTGTGTATGTGTCAAGTGTCTGAGCCTGGATCCGAACCCAGGTCCTCCTGACTCCAGGGTTGGTGCTCTACTCACTGTGCCACCTAGCCACCCCATATTATGAAAGTTTTTAAAAAATAATTCCTTAATTATTAAAAAATACTATAATAATGATGAGCTCAATAATTTTAGAAAAACATGCATGAAATAATGAAGAGTGAAATGAACAGAACCAAGAGAACATTGTATACAGTAACAGCAATATTGTTTTAAGAACAAATTTGAGCGATTAAATTATTTTATCTATTATAAATGCTCAAATTAACTGTAAAGGACATATGAAGAAAGATACCATCTGTAGCCAGAGGAAAGACTGATAAATATACATGTATATGTATATAATTTTACATATACATATACACATACCTATGTGTATCTGATGGCAGCTGTCTCTAGGGTAGGGGTGGGAGAGAAGAAAAGAAAAAGAAATTTTACATGATTTTGTTGTATATTTGAAAGGAATAACACATTATGCATAGTAGAGTTGCAATTTCATGTACAATCATCTTTTTGATTGTAGTATGTTATGGAAATACTTTTTTAAATGAAGTCAATTTACAATAGATATTAGCTATTTTTCAAGTGATACAGTCATTGACAAGGCATGTGAGAGGTCATCTAAACCCAAACCCCGAATTTTACAGTTGAGCAAACTCTTTGCAGACTTAAGTCAATTCTACATCTGGGAAAGATCTTTGAATCTTTCATCCTAGAACTCTGGTTGTGAAACCAAAGACCCACAACTGAATCATAATTTTGCTACTTACTATGTGTGTGACCTTGAGAAAAATCATTTAATCTTTCTGAGTCTCAGAATCCCTTTCTATAAAATAAAGCCTTGGACCATCTCACCTCTGAGGACATTTCCATTTTCAAGGCACATGCGCATAGATTTGGAACTGTGTTTTTAAAAAAATGCATTTAATTGATAGCTTCATTCTTTTTATTATGTCTCCCGTCCCACTCCCCATCCTGGCAGACATTGTTCCAACGAAAATAAATCAAAAGCTTATGATAGTGACCTGTAAATAATATTCTGCCCTAATAGTTCCCCACCACTAGTTATTCCCTATGCTGAAGCACAGCTAGGTACTACATTGTATAGAATGGCAGGCCTGTAGTCTCTGGAATCAGGAAGACCTCAGTTCAAATCTGACTTAAGACATTTACTAGCTGTGTGACCCTGGACAAATCATTTAAGCTCTGTTTACCTCTGTTTCCCTATTTGTAAAATGATCATGGGTAGTACCTACCTCCCAGGGCTGTGGTGAAGATCAAATGAGATAATGTTTGTAAAGCACTTAACACAGGGCCTGGCACATATAAGCATTACATGAATGTTAGCTATTAGCTATTATTACCCCTCTGCTGAGAGAGAGAAGGTATGTTTAATTATCTTTCCTCTGGGACCTGCATTTATTCTTCAGTCACAGAATTCAATTTCCTTTCAGTGATCTATTCATTTATAATTATAACGAGAGAGTCCAGTGTGTAGTGGGAGCCATGTGCTACAAGCACTGTCCCCCTCCCATAGTGTGAGAGCATCATTGTATGATGCAAAGGGAGGCAGACTAGATATCTCGAGCCTCTTCTCCACCCCACCCCCCACTTTTTTCCAGGGAGACTTTAATTCTTACAAAGGGGAAGAACAGGAAGTTGAGCCAGGGGGTTACTACTCTGCTCTCATCACAAAGAGGGAGACTAGCTAGAATTATACCAATATACTCCTTTAGCTATTGTTAGTCTAGGAATAGGATAAAGTTCAAGCTAACTTTTGATTTCTCTGTCATTATTGAAGAGAAGGAAGAACCCAACCTCTATACTCAAGGTGTAACCTTTTTCTCACCAAATAGCAGTTCCACAACGAATGCACATAAGAAACAGCAAAGAAATTGATTTATCCAAATCATAGTAAAACAAAAAACAGAAAAAAGGTATACATTGGAGAATATATACCAGATAATACAGAGTGAAGAAGCTGTCCCATTGGGAGCAAGATGACTTAATCAAGAGAGTTGTAGATTTCACGTAAGAGAAAGTTTCCCAATTTCTCTATTGTAGCAAACAAGAGATGGGGACATGGTGGAGAATTCCCACTACTCTCATATCTTTCTGATGTTTTCCCTTCAGCAACCTGAAGTGGGGTTGGCCTTTTCCATCTTATCTCTTAAATCTGGAAGGCAGACGTCCCCAAAGATACTTGAAGCTTGAGGAGAATTGTAGAAGACTGAAGATTAGTGCTTTCCTACTCTCATCAACTTCTCCCTTCTACTTCACAAAAGGGCAAGGCATCTCCACTAATGAGGAGTCTCATTCCAATGGGTTTTCAGACAGGGGTTACATACTGTTAATTTCTAGGACATATACTATTTTCTTGTCTCTTCTTGTTTCACTTTGAACCACTTCATATAAATCTTTCACATTTTTATCAATTCCTCATATTCAGCATTTTTAATGAATAATAATATTTCCTTAGTTTTATTTAGGAGATAAGGACTGGGACTAGATCTGTGATTGCAATGGTATATGTCAATGGAGTCAAACTCAAGTAGAAAGAGGGGCTATTCTTCTATAATAAGGATTCCTGTGGCTAGAAACATATTGCCTTAGTTTTATAATGTAATGTTGATTTCCAGGGGGATAGCCAAGATGGCAGAGTAGAGAAAGTACTCAACTAAGCATCCCAACATTTTCCTGCAAACAACTTTAAAATGACACTTCAAATAGAAATCTGGAGTGGCAGAGTCAACAAAATGTCAGAATGAGACTATTCCCACCTAAGACAACTTAGGGGGTTGGAAAGAGAGACCTGGCTTACCCTGAACTTATATGAATGAAACACCAGCAGTGAGACTAGGTGATGACAACAGAAGCAGCAGCAGCTTCAAGAGCTCTCAAGCCAAAGATGATAAGAGAATGTGATAACTCATCAGAAAAAAGAATATGGAGATCTCTATGCTAGCACTAGTCGGAAGACCAGATACTGTTTGGCAAATCCATTGCCTATAAGCACTTCTTGGTCATAGTTCAAGAGCAGGGAGGAACACATTTGGTTAAGAAGGATCGGGGGCCCTAAAATTATCACTTCTGGTCCCAAGGTTGTCAGGGATCCTGAAGAGCTCTATTGATTGCCATCCCAAGGGAACAGGGGCCCTTCCTGGGTAAGGACCAAAGTGCACATCAGGAGAACAATAACCATAACACTCCCCATGTCCTACTACCTTCAAAGCACTGAAAACTTCCAAACTCCCAGAAGTAATTCTGAAAATAGCAGTGCAAAAAAAGTCTAAAACTTGAGATAGTGCCTCTCCCCCTCCATGCTGGCAACAGAGCCCAACAAGAATTCCTGAAAGAGTTAAAAAATATTTTCAAAATTAAATAAGAGTAGTAGAGTAAAAAATGGCAAAGAAATGAGAGCAAAGGAAGAAATGATGAAAAGATACCTCAGTTAAAAAAACAACAACAACATGAAAATACTGAAGAAAATAACACCTTAAAACAGAATTGGCCAAATAGAAAAAAGAGGAGCAAAAGTTCACTATGAAAACAAAAATAAAGCAAAACAAAACAAAACAAAACAAAAGTTCACTATGAAGTAACTCCTTAAAAAGAAGAACTGGCCAAATGGGAAAAAAGGTGCAAAAGCTCACTGAAGAAAGTAATTCCTTAAAAATTAGAATTGGGTAAGTAGAAGTTTATGACACTATGAGACATGAAGAAAGAGTAAAAAAAAGTTAAAAGAATGAAAAAATAGAAGAAAATGTGAAAAATTTTATCAGAAAAACAATTGAATAATTGAACAACTTGAAAGCCATGAGCAAAATAAAAAATAATTTAAAAACCCCAAAGCCCAGACATCCTATGTCAATAATTTATCAAGTAAAACTGCCCCAGTATCCTAGAACCAGAGAGCAAAAATAGCCATGGAAGGAAGAGTTTTTACAGTGGAGAGGAAAATGGAAGAGCACAATGCTTAAAACTGACATCAAAGAAGGAAAAATATAAAAATAAAAAAAAATATATATATATATATATACATATATGTGTATTCACCTACATATATACATGCATATATACACATAACATACACATACATATTCAATTGGTAATAGAAATCTATCTTTCCTAACAAGGAAGTAGGAGGGTATGTGAATAAAAAGTGGGGGGCGGGGGAATAAAGAGGAGGCAGGATAAAAGGAGGCAGGGTTCAGAGGCAAAAAAAAAGGCTTCAGAGAAGAGAAAGCTTATAAAGAGAGGGAGAGAAGGGTAAACAGAAGAACATGTGGAGGGAGATACACAGCTAACAATCACAATTGTGAATGTGAATGGGATGAACTCAGCCATAAAAAAGAAATAAGTAGCAAAATGGATTAGAAACCAGAATCCAATAATATGGTGTGTTTACAAGAAACACACTTGAAGCAGAGACACATAAAGAGTAAAAAAAAAGGACTGAAGCAGAACCCTTTTTCTTTTCTTTTATAATATTTTATTTTTTCCTCAATTACATGTAAAACAATTTTTAGAAATTAAAAAAAAAATTGAGTTCCCTCCCCTCCTTGAGATGGTAAGCAATTTGATATATATATATATATATATATATATATATATATATATATATATATATATAACAATTTGATTTATATATGTGCAATAATGTGACATAATCTATTATTCTTCATCTGATGTAATAAAGGCAGGGGCAGCAATCATGATCTCAGATAAAGCAAAAACAAAAATAAAATAAAACTCATTAAAATACATAATTGGGGAAAGTACATCTTGCTAAAGGGTATCCCAATAGTGGTGTTATGGAGTGCTGACAGTTGAATTACTGCCAAAAAGTACGAACAACTTAATTACTTTGCTTGCATAATTTCAAACAGAAATCCAGAAGGATAAGACCACTTTACAACTCTACAAAAAGGGAATCTGTTTCTGTTTTCACATGACTCTCAAACATTGACTTGGACCATCATGATTTGATCAGAAATTGGGACTCCACACAGTTCTGATAGGTGAGCTTTTTTTGCCTTTTCTGGTCAGGTATCAGGCCTCCATGTCACCTTTTGCAGTATTCTTATTATACCCCTTCTTTTTCAGAAAGAACATCTTTATGTATTGTTTCCTCCATTTCAATGTAAGCTCCATGAGGACAAGGACTATCTTGTATTCCTACAAATGCATCCTCAATACCAAACACACATAGTAAGCACTTAATATCTATGGACTCTGGATATTTTGTCATTATTTCCCAATATACATGATATAAAGGTAAGGAATTATTTTAATTTATATTTCTCTTGTTATTAGTGTGTGTGTGTGTGTGTGTGTGTGTGTGTGTGTGTGTGTGTGTGTGTACTGGTCATATTCTTTGACAACTTTGCTATTGGGAGATAGCTTGTTCTGTCATTTTTCTGTATATTTCCTGTATATTAATATCTGTATAATAACAGATATTAATGGTGATATTCGATACAGAATTTTCCCCCATGTGGATGTTTCTATGTTACAATTCTATGTCCATTTAGTTTATAATAAAATATTATAATTGTAGGAAAGAAAAATGTTCTATTTTATTTTTTGTGATAATCTCTATTTTTTGCATGAAATCACTCCCTTAATCTGTAGTTGCAAGATAATTTATTTGTTGTTTTTAAATTTTGTTGGTTGTATGGACTTTTATATTCTTAATGAATTCAGTTTAGCCTTATTATGATACATGGTATAAGATTTATCTGTAAATCTAATTCCTGCCAAACTAATTTCCAGTCTTCCCAGAAATTCTTGCCAACAAGGGGATCCTTTTTCTAGTAACATATGTTCTTAGGTTTATCAGATATTGGACTTATCAAACATGCTGTTGATTGTTTTTGTTTCTTGCTTGTCCTATTTTTTAAATTAGTACCAAATTTTTTTGATGATTACAGCTTTGTAATATATTTTGAAGTCTGGTAATGTTATCACTTCTTCACTCATAGTTTTTTTCTCATTTCTTTTGAGATTAAAAGGCTTCTTTTTTTTTTCTTTCAGTGAATTTTGCTATTGTTTTGTCTCTTCTTATGACATTTCCCTTCAGCAGTTGGTTTGGTTAGTTTGGGTAGCATTGTCATTGGATTATATTGCCATGAACCAACCATGAAAATTTCCAGTTTCCCCAGAAATTCTTTCCAAAAAAAGGAATCTTTTTTTCCAGATTCATATGTTCTTAGATTTATCGAACATTTAACTTATCAAAAATGTGGTTGTTCATTTTTATTTCTTGTTGGTGTAGTCTTCCACAGGTCTATGTTTTCAATTTTTTATCAGTACCAAAGAGTTTTGATAATTACTGCTTTTTACTGTATTTTGAATTTTGGTAATGCTATCCTTTTTTCATTCATTCATTCTTTTTTTTAATTCTTACTTTTTACTTTTACTTCTATTAATTTTTTTCAGGTTGGGGGGCAGAGACAAGATGGTGGAGTAGAAACAGCACTTCCAAGGTGCTCCTCCCCACACCACTTCCAAACAATGTAAAAAGTGGACTCTGGACAACTTCTGGAGCTCCAGCACCCACAGAACAACACAGAGAAGCTAACCTCCTGCTGAAGACAGCCCAGCAGCCCTGCAGGGAGCTGCCAGCACAGTGCTCTGGGAGCGGCCAGTGAGACAGCACAGCACTCTGGGAGCGGCCAGTGAGACAGCACAGCACTCTGGGAGCCGAGCCCAGGCCCGCTTGAGTAGTGGTTTTACCCCAGGGTGGCCGGGCCAGCAGCCAGCTGGAGGGACCCCAGAACACCAGCAGCTGTGGCAATTCCAGAAACATCAACACAGATATGCCTAGGACAAAATGAGAGGTTAGTGCCCTATGGTCTTTGGGACCAATATTTGGGGAATGCATTGTCTTCCTCCCCTGGAGGCAAGAAGAAGCTGAGGAGCAGTGGCACAGAAGCCATTTTGCAGGTTAGTGGCAGCTTCAGCTCCTGGTCTGTGAACTGAAGGGAGATCCAGCAATCAGTCTGGGGGTTAATTGTTCTTGCTTTAACCTGCTTTTATCTGAATTGTGGTCTGGGCGGGGGGAGGTCTGGGGTGGGTATCCAGCTTGCCAGAGCATATGGAGGCTTTACAAAGGCCACCCAACTAATACCTCCAGAAGTTATGAAGATCCCAACATTCAGGATGAAAGCTCCCCTGTCTTTTGGCAGAGTCCTACTGTGGCAACAAGCCCCAAAATCAAGTAATTAAGTGGCAACATGCCTAGGCAAAGGAAACAAAATAAACAGAAAAATGTGACATTAGACTCCTATTTTGGGGGCAAAGAGAATCGAAGCATGGAACAGGAGGACTGTGAGGTCAGAACTCCTGCACCAAAAGCCCCAAATGAAAATATGAGTGGGTTACAGGCCATAGAGGAACTTAAGAAGGATTTTAAAAACCAAATAAGAGAAGTGGAGGAAAAATTGGGAAGAGAAATGAAAAGGACGCAGGAGAAGAATGAAATGAAAGACAACAGCCTGACTGAGGAAAATAACACCTTAAAAATAGACTAATTCAAATGACAAACGAAGCTCAAAAGGGAAATGAGGAGAAGAATGCCTTAAAAACTCAGATTTGCCAGATGGAAAAAGAATCTCAAAAGCTTACTGAGGAGATAAATTCCTTCTGAGTTAGACTGGAACAAATGGAAGCTAGTGACTTTATGAGAAATCAAGATGCTATTAAACAGATGCAAACAAATGAAAGAATAGAAGGCAATGTGAAATATCTCATGGGAAAAACCACTGACCTGGAAAATAGATCCAGGAGAGATAATTTAAAAATTATTGGACTATCTGAAAGCCATGATAAAAGAAATCATCCTTCAAGAAATTCTCAAGGAAAATTGCCCTGATGTTTTAGACACAGAGGGGGAAATAGAGGTTGAAAGAACCCACCAATTGCCTCCTGAAAAAGATCCCAAAAAGAAAACTCCTAGGAATATTATAGCCAGGTTCCAGAATTCCCAGATCAAGGAGAAAATACTATAAGCAGCCAGGAAAAAACAATATCAATATTGTGGAAACACAATCAGAATAGCCCAGGACCTGGAAGCTTCTACACTGAGGGATTGAAGGGCATGAAATATGATATTCAAGAGGTCAAAAGAGCTGGGATTAAAACCAAGAATCACCTACCCAGCAAAACTGAGTATCTTGTTTCAGGGGAAAATATGGTCATTCAGTGGAATAGAGGACTTTAAAGCATTCTTGAGGAAAAAACCAGAATTGAATAGAAAATTTGACATTCAGACACAAGAAGCAAGAGATGCTTGAGAAGGTAATCAGGGAAAAGAAATCAAAAGGAACTTATCAATGTTGAACTATATACATTCCTACATGGAAAAACAATAATTGTGACTGATGAAACCTTTCTCATTATGAAAATAATTGAAGAAGGGTATATGGGCATATGAATACATATGTGAATGTGTGTACATATGTTTACAGGTATACATGGATAGAGGGCACAGGTTGAATTTGGTGGGAAGGGATGATACTTAAGGGGTGAAGTTTATAGGTGAGAGAGGAAAGTGGCAAGAGGAGATTGCGAGATACAGGGTAGGGTAAACCATCTCATGTAGAAGAGGCAAGGGGAAGTAGTTGCAGGGGAGGGGAAGAACAGGAAGGAAAAAAGGCAGAACCCTATTCTCATTGAATTTGGCTCAGGGAGAGAATGACATACATACTAAATGGGATATCTCACCGTGCAGGAGAGTAGGGGAAAGGGGGATGATTGGGGATATGATGGAGAGGAGGGCAATCTGAGGGGAAGGGATGTTGGAAGTACCCACTTTCGAAGAGGGACAGGATCAAAGTAGGGAATGGACCAGGTGGGGGGGTGGGATGGGTGGGAGGGAAATATAGCCAGTCTTTTACAATATATCTACTATGGTAATGTTTTTCATAGCTATTCATGTACAACACATACTGAATTGCTTATCTTCTCAGAGGGAGTGGGTGACAAGGGAGGAAGGGAATGGATCTGAAATTTGAAGTTTTAAAATCAAATGTTTCAAATGTATATAAATACTTTTATTAATACTATTTTGCATGTAATTAGGAGATAGGATGTGCAGGCTTTGGGGCACAGAGATTCACCTTGCCCTAATGTCAAAGTCGAAGGGGGTATGAGAGAAGATATGGGAGAGAGCAGATTGGATGAGGGGATATCTTGTGGGACTGCTATTCTGGGGTGGTGGGTAGGGGAAAAATGAGGAAAAATTGTAACTCAAAATCTGGCTGAAATGAATGATGTAAACCAGAAGTTAATAAAGCATTTGTTAAAATTTTAAAAAATAATTTTTTCAGGTCTACTTAAGTAAACCTTTTATGTTGTTCATGTTCATGGGTCAACTTTCAGATATTTATGAATTTGTACATATTTTGAATGGTATTTCTCGGAATATTGTTTCTTTTTTTTTTGTTAGCACTATATTAAAAAAAACAGAATTTGGTGGATTGGTGCTATATCTTGCTATATTTTAACAGCCACTAATCATCTCAAATTTGCTAATTCTCTGAGGTTTTCTAAGTATATCAACATGCCATTTAAAAATAGGAATTTTTATGTCTTCTCTTTCCTTTTTTTTTGTATCTTTGATTTTTTATTATCTTATTGCTAAACATAGCATTTATATATTTATGACAAATGATAGCTAGAAGAAGGAGCATATTTTCTCAAGGTTGTATTTGGAAATATAGATATGAGGGGATTGTAGGAGGGATATTTACCCTTGGCATGTGAAGCAGAATGGGCAGATGAAGGCAATTCATTCTGGTAACCAGGAAGGTGACTGAGGAAAGTGCTATGGAGCACTTCGATCTTGGTCATACATCAAGGGTGACAAGGTCATCCACTTCATTCCATGCCATTGCCAGTCATCTTGACTTTTGTCCTTCCACTAGACTTGGATAATTCTGGAAGAGAAAGTGAGACTGATGACTTTGTTCCACTCTGCCTTATTTAAGTGCAATTCATGCGTGAGTCAAGATATCACCCTGTGATGTTATTGGTCCTCTTTGAAAATGAAGCATGAACAACATTTGGATATAGAAAAAGGCTGCTTAAACTTTTTTCTACTTGCAAACCCTTCAGCACTTCTTAAACCTTATATGGAGTCATAACCCACAGTTTAAGAAGTGTCAAAAAGAGTTTTTTTCAATACAAATAATGTGATCTCTACATTTTGAATATATGTATCTTATCATATTGGATAAGAAAATCTCTATTCTGTGCTTTTTTAGAGCTTTTTAACACAAATGTAAAAATGTACTATTTCTTTATAAAATTCAGAAGGCAGAGTCCGAACCAATGCATAACAAGTTAAAAGAAAGTATCTTTCCATGGAGTACTGGAAGGCACACTCTATTTGGAAGCAGAAATCCTGAATATGAATGAACCCTGGCTCTTTTACTTACTGGTTATGCAACTCCGGGCAATTCAGTTAATGATCTTGAGAAAATTGCATCATTTATTAAATGTGAGGTTTGGACTAAATGTTCTCTCCAGATCTAATCCCTATGATTTGAAGTAGAGTTAAGAGGTTAAGGTGTGTCTTGAGTTGAGCAGTGTTAAGTTAGTTTGGTAGCTCAGGGGAAAGGAACCAGAAAACTAGACCCAGCATTAAACATACTACAGAAAAATACTGGGTAGAAGATTGTGTAGCATCCAACCTCATAGCCCTGAAGTGGAAATAAAGTAGTCTTCTAAAACAGAATTCCTTCCTCTGATCTATTTGAATGCTGAGGTCCAGAATCTTTTGTCCAGAGACTGCTATCTTCTCCTGCTGCTGCTCCACTTCCCCCTCCCCCTTCTATAGACCAGAAACTCAAAGCAGAGGGAAAAATCTAGAAGATTACCTAGATTAAAACATACATGGGTAGGAATCTCCTCAACATCAACCTAACAAATGGTCAATCAGCCTCCACTTCAATGTTTCTGCTTTTGGGGAAGCATCTCCCTTTGCTCCCAGGATTACACTTTCATATAGTACTAATTAGGAGGAATTGCTTTTCCTACTTGCAGTTGATATCTGCCTTTCAGTAATAGGGTCTAAATGAGTGGTCACTTGTATGCACTTTCTGTCTGTCTATCTGTGTCTGTGCCTCACCATCTCTGTCTCTCTCTATCTCTCTCTGACTCTGCCTCTGTCTCTCTCCACTCTGTGACTTGAGTAATTGGTGTCCCTTTTCTATTTCTTGGGTCCAATTCAATGACGGATCAGTGGGGAGAGGAGCCTGTGGATGAAAGCTGTAATTCCAATCCCCGCCCCTTCCCAGTCTGAAACACAGTCTTGAAGGTGGAATAAACCTGAGCTGGCTGCTAGGGCATCTATATATAAATCTGCTGTGCGTAACATGAACCGGACAGGGGCCTTGGGTGGACTTGCAGGGCCCTACAAACCAGGCACTCTGAGTAACATTAGAAAAAGTATCGTTAACCTTCAGGTGCAGTATAAATAGAGCTCCATCATTCTCCTAGGTCATGATTACTGTCATGATTACGTGGGGTTGCTATTTTGGGCCCAAATGGCAGAAATGCCTCTTATTTAGCCAAGAAGTAGCATTGTAGGATGCCAATAAATTCTGGGGAAAATTACATTTTAAAGAGGAGAGGTTTGACATACATCTGGCTATGAAATTGAGCTGAACATATGGCTGCCCGGTAGGTTGGAAGCCGCTGAAATGTGATAGGTGGAGCTGAGAAGTGCCCCTGTGGTGCTTCGGGGCGCTTGGGGAGAGCTCATGTGCTGAAGTCCCCTCCTCTTCCAGCAGAATGTAGAGTTCATGCTGAGCAAGGGACATTTCATTTAAAATTGGCCTTGCTTTCCTGACCTCCTCCTGGCATCCTTTGCCTGGATCTTGAGGTGCTAAAAGTGACCCCATTATACAGAGGGAGAATCCAGAGTCCAATGCAAGCTTACCTTAACAATTCTGCCAACTCTGTGAATGGAGTTGGCTTGGAAGTGTAGAATCTTTGAGCTGGGGGGGAAATTGTGAGAACAAAATCTAAACAAAACCAGTGGAAGAGAAGAAATGAGCATCATTCAGTCAGGAATTGTGGCATTAATAGAACAATCACCCTTCTGGACAGGTGGTGGTGCTAGATGGGGACAAATGGGGTGGCATAGGGGCTAGCGTCCACTTAAGTAGGAAAACTAAAGGCAAGTAGATTTTCAGGTTTCCCAATGTTGTACTCAGACTCAAGCTCCAGTTTTCTAGGCTTTATCTTTTCTTGGACAATGTCTTATACTACCCTGTCCTGTTTCTGAATGGGCAGGGCAATGAAACTAGACTAAGAGGTAAATTGGCTGACTGAACAAAGCCTACAGATAAGACCTGTGAATCTATTGGTATAGAAAACTCCCTCTACTATTCCAGGTTGGCACCTTTTCTGTCCTAGAGGGCAATCTAGGGAACTTAAAGTTAATTGACTTGCCCAGTGTCACAACCAGTATGGTTTTGTGAGAAGCAGTCCTAGAACTCTGAACTTTCTGGTTCTGAGACTCTCTGTCTACTAAACCACACACTGCCTTTGGCAAATAAGCTGTATGTTTTATTTGTTCACAGTAGGTCCTGTCTCAATACCCAGGATGGGTAGACCTAAGAACAAGGAGCTTAGAAACTCAGGCAAAGAGCAGACAGAAAGACCTTTCTGTCTCTGTCTTTGGTTCTTTATCTCTCTTCATTCATCTTTGTCTCTATCTCCTCTTAACAAAAGGAATGTTCGGTGCTTTATACAATCGCAGGTTTTAGAGTTACAGGAAATATTTATAGGTCATCTTGGTCTAGGAATGTGCTGGAATCTGCTCAAACAAGGTCTTAAGAGCTGATTGTTAAATTTTTGATTGACCATTTATACCTTGGAAGTGGGCAAACCCTAAAAATCAGGGCTTTACCTAGACCTAAGAAAGTGATGGAGAAAATGTTGATTCAGAATAACTTTAAAAGTGTGTCATGTGCCCATTTTTTTTAGAAAGCTGGTTGTTAAACATTCCCCAGAACAATGCTGTTTAGATCTTATTTTATAGATGAC
Source organism: Gymnobelideus leadbeateri (assembly GCA_011680675.1). NCBI lineage: Eukaryota > Metazoa > Chordata > Mammalia > Diprotodontia > Petauridae > Gymnobelideus > Gymnobelideus leadbeateri. The sequence continues at coordinate 105,890 of WOXC01007004.1, read as the reverse complement.
AAAAATGAAACCCACAGAGTTTGTGATATGCTCCAGCTCACATAAGTAGTAAATGACAGAGCTGTAATTCAATCGGTCAATAAGTGTTTTTAAGGATCTTTTATGAACCAGGTACTGTGCTGGGCATTAGGGACACAAAGGCAAAAATAAAACAGTCCCTGTCCTCAAGGAGTTTATATTTTTAGATATGTTCCTGGCTCCTCTAAATCTCCCTATTATTTCATGCAAGAATTTCTTCTGACATTACTGATTTTTAGTTCCTAAAGGCTCTTCTGGAGCACCCTCAGTTATAAGGAAATATGCAACCTTTCTTTTCCATTGATAGACATCTCTCTAAGTCTGGCAAAGTTCCTTCTTATAGTCAACTGAAAATTCGTTCCCTGTCATTTCTACCTCATATTCTCTATAATTTTTTTCTTCTCTAGGTTAAACTCTCCAGTAATAATGCAATTTGATGACATCTGTACATATCCATTAAGCACTTTCTGGGTGCTGTTTGTCCAAGATGATGGAAGAAGGAAAGAAAGAAAGAAGAGAGGGAGGGAGGGAGGTAAGAAAGAAAAAAGGAAGGAGGAAGGAAGGAAAGAAGAAAAGAAAGAAGGGAGGGAGGAAAGAAAAAAGAAAAGAAGGGAGGGAAGGAAGGATGGAAGAAAAAGAAAGAAAGAAAGAAAGAAAGAAAGAAAGAAAGAAAGAAAGAAAGAAAGAAAGAAAGAGAGAAAGAAAGAAAAAGAAAGAAAGAAATAAAGAAAGAAAGAAAGAAAGAAAGAAAGAAAGAAAGAAAGAAAGAGAGAAAGAAAGAAAGGAAGAAAGAAAGAGATGGAAAGAAGGCAGGAAGAAAGGAAAGAAGGAAGGAAGAAAGGAAAGGAAGGAAGGAAGATCATTGTATTTATATCACTTAGGGAACTTGGTGTTATATTTTTATCAAATGCAAAAAAAAAATACCTATTGGTCTGTTTGCTTTTGTTGTATGAATACTGTGGTTTCTATTTGTGATCTTCCTGGTACATTTTATAATGTAATCTAGCAAACAGCAATGGTAAATATGCTGTCTTTTGCTCCTCTTCCCCTCCCTACCATGAACATTCAAGCAAATTCTTAAGCAATTTTTCCCATCAGAGTTGTTCTTTTGACAAGTCCTTGGAGTCTGTAAAAGGAACCAACAGTCCCACTGGGTTCTGTCTACACTTGGAGTGTCTGTGGCCTAAAAGATGCTCTGTTTGCAAAGGAGTCTGGGAATTTGGATGACAGAACTGTCTCTCTCCCAGAAATCAGTTTGGGAGGCAAAGTCCATCAGTTTCACATTTAATGAAACCTTCTTTGCATCACCCCAGTATCAGCCTTCACCCCTACTGCCAATTACTTAAAGTAATGCTTGAATTCCAAAAACCACATTTCTAGATAAGTTTCATCTCTTGAATTTTTTCAAAATTACAAATTCCCCTTAGTCATTTCAGGATCACATTTGCTTTTGGAATATGTTTTTTTTCTGTGTGCATTTGCCAAGCCTTCCTTGCTGACTGTTTCAAAGGGAACCAGCATCCTGGTTTGGTCCCAGTTCTTGCTTCTTGGATTGGAGTCATCAATGGTTTTAAGCAATCAGGTTTTGGGGTCAGCTCAGGCAGCACCACAGGAAGTGGATTAAGCGTGGATAGACAATTCAGCTTAAAATACCACTTACACTTATGTCAGTCACCCAGGTATTTCAAGTAGACCTGGTTTTTGGCTGGGTTACCCAAATTAATTAGATTATATCTGGCCCAATTCTCTATATCATTCTACATATGTAAAAAGGCACCAGTTATATTTATGTGTATTTGTATAAATAATATGCATGTGTGTATATATATATATATGTATTTCTATCTCTATCTATCTCTATCTCTATCTCTGTCTCTGTCTCTATCTCTATCTCTATCTCTATCTCTATCTCTGTACATCCATACACATATAAAAATTTTCCTTACTTTAAGGATGGGACTTTGCCCTGTTGCATCTCCTTTTTCCAGAAGATTTGAGGGAGCAAATTCACCCTTGTGACTTCATGTCAAAGGTCAAAGTGCAACACTACAAGTTAATGTTCTTTAGTTAGCTACGCATCTCTAGATAGATGACAACTAAATACATACATATATACGTATAGCTTTGTAAGTAGAATTATACACATGCATGCATATGTATATATGTATGTATGTGTATATATATGTGTACACACATGCATACATACATACACAATTCTAATTTTTTTTTGTGAGGCCACTCATTGTAGTGGACAGTTGCTAGATTTGGATTCAGCCTCACTTTTTTATCTGAAAAATGGGATTAATAATAGTACCTACATCATAGGGTTCCCCTGAAAATCGAATGAGACAATAAAAAAGCTTGTAAAACTTAAAGCACTCTGTAATTCACAACTATTGTTGTCTTTTATTATTCCCTCCCCTCCCCCCCCCGAGTTCCAGTCTTTATTTCCAAATGCCAAGTGGACATTTCTCCCTGGATATCCCACTGACACCTATGTGTTCCAAACCAATACACTGACCTCTCCTCTAAACCAAATTCTCATACTAAGTTTTTTTTTTCAATTTGTCAATGCCAACATTTTCCCAGTCACTCAAGCTAGAAAATGGCAGACAATTTTTAATGAACTCAACCTTTTCCTACATTTCTTGCATAAACCTTCACCAAGGTGCATTGTTTCTCCCTTCAAAATGTCTCTCCCCTTTCCTCGGGATTCCATAGCTGCAATCCTTGTCTGTGTCCTGAACACCCCAAGAATGTTTTCCTAGTAACCTCCTAAGTGGTCTTCATGTCTCCAGTCTCTTCCTCCTGCAGACTCTCCAGGGGATGCTGCCAGATTAATCTTCCTAAAACACTGCATCCACATTGTCAGTGCTCTTCTCAGCAAATGATCCACAAATTAGAAATTTTGGAAAGAAAGCCAAGAGAAACTTGTCATCTCCAGTTGCCTGCTGGATTGCTCCATCTCACCATCATCTCAGATTTTGCAGGGCTATGGTCAACTTCACCCTCTTCTCCTTCTCCCCCTAGTGTATCTCCCTCTCAGACTCTCTTCTTTGTGCCTCTCTTCTCAGCCACTGAAACCTCAGTGTTGTTTTTTTTACCTTTATCATTTTCCCACTATACTTGCCAGTCATTGAGCTCTGTTAGGGTTTTTTCATAGGAGTTGTCACATCTGTCACTTTTTCTCACTTTCCATTGTCTGTCACCTTAATTCAGGACTGCATCTCTCATCAGTTTACTGTAATTATCTCTCTACTGGTCAAAAATATTGCTGCCAGATTTACCTTCTCAAAGTACTATTCATGTTGTGCCCATGTTTCCCTGCTCAGAAAATTGTACTGGTTCTCTCTGCTTGGAGTATCAATTTCTCTTTCTGTCACTCAGGGTCTTTTATGATACTTGTTTCTTTCCATCCAGCCCTATCTCCTACTTTCCCCATTTGGAGAAGGAAACAGAGACAAGTAAAAAGAAAGTAAAAACAAAGCCCACAGAGGCATTCTATGTTTATTAAGTGGGAGAAGTAGTGAAATGAGTTTTGTGTGCTAAAGGCTTCAGAGCAGCCTGTCCTTTCCCTCTCCTCCCCTCCCCTTCCCTTCCCTAAATATATAAGTTCTGAATATACTTCTAGCTAGAATATACTTCTAAGTCAGAACTTTTAAATATATAATAGGTTTCAGAGCTGTTCACACATCTAATCTTGCTGAAGGTATTCTTTCATGAAATATGGTGGGAATAGGTTTGTTCAAGGACAGACCAGGATGCTCAGTAGGGTTTGACTGAGCCTTGAAGCCCTTGGATAGAAGTTAGGGAAAGCATTCAAGTTATAGGTGATAACATGAGCAGAGATTCAGTGGGCAAATTGAACATGGTCTTTCCAGGTGAAACAGCCTGCCAGCCTTCTTTACTAGAGTAAAGAATTCAAATAGGAAATCAGTAGTGAAGAAAAGTGCAAAGGTAGCCTGGGCTAGATAGCAAGGACCTCAAATAGCAGATTTTTGTGTCTGATTCCATCCAAATGGGAAGTTTGTGCAGGATTTTGCACAGAGGAGTGTTGTAATGAAAGCACTTGTGAATGATTGTGTGACACTTGGTGATTGCTGGTGTTTCAGCAGGAGACTTAGGCATCCTACGGCAATTATAGGTCAGAGAGGGGACATCTGGGAAACTTCCAGGAATGGTTTTATGGATGAGATAATTCTGCCATCTAGCAGCTTGGCCTCCTAGTGCCTCCACTAGTACAGATGAATAATAGAATTAGAGCTAAAGGGAGCTTTGAGATCAGATGCAAGAGGGGTGGGGGTAGGAGGGGAAGGTGAACTTTTTTTTCTAGTTATATTGTTTCATGTTATTTTTAATTTATGAAACAACATAAGCATTTACATCACATCATAGAATTTTTAAAAGAATATGATTTCACATGAAACTACAAATCTATTATGTACAACTTAAAGTGGTAATTCAATATAACTTTTTTCCTTTGTGATTCTATGCACTTTGTTTTATGAATTTAATAACATTCTGAAGAGTCTATTGGTTACACCCAACTGCCAGAGGGGTTCATGATACAGAAAACATTACAAACTCTTACTCTAGAGTCAAGATGACTGACTCTCTCATCTTACAGCCAAGAAATCTAAGGGTCAAAGAATGGCTATGACTTATACAAGGAAAGTCACAGATAGAAGCAGAGCCAGGATCCAAATTCAGATATACTCTGACTCCAATTCCAGTGTTCTTTCTATTGGACCATGCTTTAATTTTAAACCATGTGAAGAGAAAATGAAGCTCAAGGAGAAATTAAGTGGGAAGGATGTGTCAGATTAAAGTTCATTAATATAAATACTCAAGGTTTAGCTTCTTTTTAAGAATTATTTTCAGGGGCATATAGGTGGTGAAGTGGATAGAACATGAGTTCTGGAGTCAGGAGGACCTGACTTCAAATCTGGCCTCAGACACTTACTAGCTGTGTGAGCCTGGGTAAGTCACTTAACCCTGGTTTCTAAGAAAGAAAGGAAGGAAGAAAGGAAGCAATGAAGAAATAAAGAGAGAAAGAAAGAAAGGAAGGAAGGAAGGAAGGAAGGAAGGAAGGAAGGAAGGAAGGAAGGAAGGAAGGGTGAAAGAAAGAATTGCTTTAGTTTACATTATTGAAACTGGATTTGAGGGGCAAGGAGATTTAGTGGATAGATAGCTAGCTTTGGAATTAGAAAGACTTTGGTTCAAGTAGTGCCTCTGATATCCAGCTACTATGTGACACTGGGCCTATGAGTTAGCCTCTCAGTTCTCTAGCAAATCTCTAAGACTGGAAGTTGCAGAGAAGGTGCTAATGTGAATTGGTAGACCTTTCTGCAACTAGGAGTTGTTTAAGAAACCACAGATATAATTCCTCTCATCATATATATTGTTTTCCTATATTGTAAACACATTTCCTCAACTTTGTATTTGTTCATAAAGGTATCCTGTGGTATGTTTTGAACTATGCATAGTCATCATTTCTTATGACACAATAGAGTTCCAGGAATGGAGTCATGAAGGCTCTTCTTCCTGAGTTCAGACACTTATTACCTATGTGACCCTGGGCAAATCACTTAACCTCTATTTGCCATAATCTGCTAGAGAAAGAAATGGCAAATGAGTGCAGTATCTTTACCAAGAGAACCCAAAATGGCATAATGAAGAGTTGGACACGAATGAAAATGACTGAACAACAACAAATATATACATACAAATATATATATATATATATATATATATATATATATATATACGTTTTTTCCTATCTTTATACCTCCTTGAAGTATATGGTGAGTAATAAGTTTGCTGGTTCAACAGATATGAATAGTTTAGGAAGAGTTTTTTCTTTGTTTGCTTGCTTTTTTTTTTAATTCCCAATTGTTTTCTAGAACAATTGGGATAATCCACAGTCCAACGAATAGTGTCTTAATTAATGTGGCTGTTTTCCCATAGCTTCTCCAATACTGACTGCTACATATTAATGCATGAGGCAAAATTTTGGAGTTTTGTTTGTTTGCTTGTTTGCATTTATTCTATTAGTATTTTTCTATGGCTATTGATAATTTGATTATCCTTTTGAAATTTGAAATCATCTCTTTTGGTCTACTTACTTTGGAGACATGACTCTTTTCCTATATATTTTAGTCACTCGCTTAGATATCTTGATATTAAAATTTCAATGGAAATATTTTTATATTCAGCAGCTTTTCTTCTTAGCCTAGCTACAGTGGTTTTGTTTGGAAAAAATCGTTTAAGATTTTACTTAATTGAAATCCTCCTTTTAATGTTTTTATGATCATCTTCATGCCTTAACCACTTTTGGCCATAATTGTGGAAATTATTTCTATTTACTATTTTTTAAAGTAGCACCCCTTCTGCCCTTACTTTCTAAACTCCTACTCATACTGAAATGTTGGTTCTTCAAAGTGACTACTGCTGTCCTCAGGTTTCTAGAGGAAAACATGAGAGTTTTAGATTTTAATGCTATTGTCCCATCCAGTGTGCTCCCCAGTATTGGTCAATCAGCTGATACCATTTAGAGTTTACAAAGGGATATTTATTGAGGAGGTATAAAGGACAGAATTTAGAGAAACATTTCCCAACTTGGGAGTCACTCTTCCCTTGAATATACAAGGTCCCTGGGGAGTGTGGGCTCAAATTTGAAGTGCAGGGATAGTTATACACACAGCTAGGTAGCATGTGGGGATGAAGATACCTTTTTCTCCCTTCACAGAGTCCCTGTCAAGTTTGCTTCCAGATATAATGGTGATGTATGAGTCATTCTCTTGTTCAACTTGGTGGGTTCCTTGCAAAATGTGATGTATGAGTGAACAGAACCATCTACTACTAAGTTGGATAGAACAAGTCTCTTGACCATTGTCCTGGCTCCTCACCAGTTTCAGGCATTGCTTCTCTGGCTGTAGTTCTTAGTAAAATCTCTCATGGCTTCAATGAATCTTTGAATCCCTCTGGTCTCCTGGGCACTTCCCTGTCAGTATATGAATTTGCTTACAATGAATAAAGAACAAGTATATCAGAAAAGAGATGCCATGTGTTCATGGACACATGGTGGGTAGGCGGAAGCTGGAGCAGCTGCTGCTCCTACCCTACCAGGTGACTCACAGCAACTTTTGCCTTACTACCAGGAAAGAAATTACAGAATGGATTGAAGAAGGGGCATATGCATCCTTGCATGTATGAATTCTTTTCCAACTCTACGATTCCTAAGTCTTCAATCCATCAATCCCCACTATCAGACTAGAACCAATATTGAAATATTGAACATGCTTTAGATAATTTACCAGGAAAGGCAAATCTGAGCAGGCTTTAAGGACTGGCAGTCATTAGCCAATTCCCATTTAAACGATGTGATATCTGACAGGTAGTTTATTTATTTGGAGTTTCCAATATATTGTTCTTAAGGAGACATCATGGTATAGTGGGAAAAGTACTATCTTTCAAGGCAGAGTTCCTGGGTTCAAACTTTGCCTCTGGTATTTCATAGCTATGTTTCTTTAAGTAAGTCACTTAATGACCCTGGGCCTCAGTTTCCTACTCTGTAAAATGGGAAGGGGGATCATTGAATCCTTTCCAGCTCTTGAGACCATTAGAGGGCTCTGATTTTCTAAACCTAATTTCTACTGCCCTTCAATTTTCCAAGAAGGCCTTGCCAAGTAAGGAGTCTTCTCTGCAATAGCTTGTACTCTTTGGTGTATTGAACGTTGGGTTTCTGTGTTCAGTTGTGTATGTTTTTGTGTTTGTTTGATTGTTTAGTACAATGTAAACTCCTTGAAGTTAGGTCCTGTCTCATCTTTGTATTTGCATTTCCAGCACGTAGGCGTGGTGTCTGGTACACTGTAAACAGTAAATAAAGATTTGCTGATCAATCAATGGCAGATCACCATCTCTGACATTTACTACCTGTTTGAGCTTAAGCAAATCACTTGAAGTAATAGCAATTCTATGAAAGAATCCTACAGATCCTACCAAGCACTTAATAAATGCTCGATGAGTTTTCCCTAGTCTTGTCATTTTTTGATATCTTTGAATGTAATAAAAACCAAATATGCCATCTCCTTAATTCTTATCTTAGAATATCTTAAAGGAGTAAGTATGGTACATTAGAAAAAAAAGTACTGAATTTAGAATAAAACAAACCTAGGTTCAAATTCTAATTTTGCCATATTCTAGCTGTGTGACTTTGGGTAAGTCACTAAACCTCTCTGAGAAGCAACATTATCCCCATGTATTACAATGAGGGAGTAGGAGTAGGTGAGCCCTTAGTTTCTTTCTAGTTCTAAGTCTGTGCTCCTGTAAGAGTACTAAGTAGAACCTGGAGGGACCACAGGAAAGAGAACAAGGTTCAGAGAAGAGTCATGAAGAAGAGTAAATAAAACATTTTACATTATTATAGAAGGTAAAAATTCATACTACATTATAACATATAATAACATATATATAACATATATATACATATACATATATAACATATATATATGTACATGTATATGTACATATCAGAGCGAGGAAGAATCTCATAGTTCATCTAGTTTAACCTTTTCAATTTACAATTGGAGAAACTAAGGCCCAGAAAGGTAAAGTGATTTGCTTGAGGTCACACATCTAGTACACAGAAGAAGTCAGGCATCCTGAAGCTGGGTCCAGTTCTCTGTCCCTTCTGCCAGGTTGTCTCATGGAAAACAATAAAACTGTGGAATTTCTTGCTTAGCAGCTGCATATACTGTTTTGTTTTGTTTTTTTAATTTTTATGTCGAGGTTAAGCTTCATATGTGAATGCTTATCCAAAGTGAGTTTATCTCTGCCCGTCCAAACCTCTTTGTTCTGGAAAGAGGCTTGGACTCTGATGAGGTCAAGCTTTCCATACATATTTCCAAACCCAAAAGATTCAACAAAGTTCCATTTCACTTTGGAATCAGTATCTTCACTCAGTGTCTCAACCACACGGGCCCCATGAGAATGGTTCTTCCATTCCTACTCCCCCTGTTCTTGGCTACTTCCTCTTCTGGTTCCAGAAAGAAATGCCATGAAATAAACAGCATATGTACTTCCTGGTCTGATCATTTTGAATCTCGAAGAAAGCTTAGGTTGCATTTGAGTTTCAGTTAACCTTTGGCCTTCAGCATGCCCAAGTGTGCCATCACAACTCAAGGAAAGCCTTCTGTTTGGCCTCCACCATGAGGGGAAGGGAAAGGGTCAATGGGAATGCATCCCCACAGAACTTATTTGCTGGAGTACATGGGCCATGTTCTGTGCATGCCAATGACTTTAACTTTGTTGATTAGTAGATTTTGTGACATGCCACATGAATAAAAAGTGATCTTCTGGATTACAGCAGTATAGAGCTTAAAGGCACCCAATCCAACATTTCTGAATCTGAACCCTCTCTACAATACCCCTGACAACAACAACAGAACAATTATTAGCATTTATATAGTGCTTAATGTTTGTAAAGTACAATCCAAACATTAACTCATTTGATTCTCATAACAGGTATTATTATTATTACCACTTTGGGAAAATTGAGGCAGAGTTAAAGTGACTTCCCCAGGGTCACACAGTCAATAAGTATTTGAGGCTAATGTTGATCTCAGACCTTCCTGACTTCAGGTCCATACTACTGGACCACCAGCTGGGAACAGAGGTAGCCCAGGTAGTTAGTAGTAGGCACAGGAATTTGAATCCAGGTCATGGAGGACTCCAATCTTTTATTCTTTCTGCTGTGCCAGACTGCCTCCTCAGCTTCCTGGCAGACTGCATTTAGGGAATATCAAATATTCTGATTTCCCTGATGTCTGGCGAATGTGTAGGAGAGTATATATGGGGTTGGTGTATTGACACTGCATTGTGGAAGACCTTGAATGGCATGCTGAGAGAATGAGAAGTCATAGGAAGGAAGAAAAAGTAGTCATTTGGAATATCCCTTGACCCAAAGCACAGGTGTGTGTCTTCAGCTTCTCCTCCCAAAAATCTTAAATAGAGAACCAAATAAAGGCAGCATGTTGCAGTGAAAATGAAGCTAGATTTGGAATCAGAGGACCCATGACACTACATAGCATTGAAAAGTCACTTGACATCCCTGGGCCCAGATTTTCTCATATGTAAAATGAGGAGCAATCTGGAACCAAGCCCAAAGGCCTATAAAAATGTGCATACCCGTTGACCCAGCAATACCACTTCCAGGTCTGTATCCCAAAGAGATCATCAAAATGGGAAAAGGACCCACATGTACAAAAATATCTATAGCAGCCTAGCCAAGATTTGGAAATTGAGAGGATGTCCATCAATTGGGGAATGGCTAAACAAGTTGTGGTATATGAATGTAATGGAATACTATTGTGCTATAAGAGATGATGAGCAGGCAGATTCAGAAAAACTTGGACTTGCATGAACTCTTGCTGAGTGAAATGAGGAGAACCAGGAGAACACTGTATACAGTAACAGAAACATTGCGTGAAGAATAATTTTAATAGACTTACCTCTTCTTGCAATGGAAGGATCTAAGACAATTCCAAAAGACTCATGATAGAAAATGCTATCCACACCCAGAAAAAGAACTATGGAGTCTGAATGCAAATTGGGGCATACTATTTGCATATTCTCTCTCTCTCTCTCTGTCTCTGTCTCTCTCTCTCTCTCTGTCTCTCTCTCTCTCTCTGTCTCTCTCTGTCTCTGTCTCTCTCTCTGTCTTTCTGTCTCTCTCTGTCTCTGTCTCTGTCTGTCTCTCTCTATCTCTCTGTCTCTCTCTCATCTCTTTTTCTTTCTTCTTTCTCATGGTTTCTCCCATTGGTTCTAATTCTTCTTTATAACGTGACTAATGTGAAAATATGGTTTGTGTGAAAGTATATTTAGAGCCTATGGAAGTCTGCATGCTCTCTTGAGGCAGGGGAGAAAATTTAGAACTCAAAATCTTATAGAAGTGAATGTTGAAAACTAAAAATAAATTTACAATGAAAAAAAACGAGGAGTCTGGACTAGATGATCTTCAAAGTCTACTCACACTCTCAATCTATGGTCTACACTTTATTATCCTTTTGTCTATGATTCTTAACCTACCATTTAAGACTCTTTATAATATTACTTCAGTCTTTCCCTCCAGTCTTATTTCCAGCCTACTAACCTTCATAAACTCTGTATTCCTAAGAAATAAAATGACTCATCGCTCCCCTAATATGTCTGTGCTTCCTTGGCTCTGGGCCCTTGTTATAACTATCCCCTCCTCTTGGAATATCTTTCTCTACTTGTCTCCCAGCTAAGGTCCACTTGATAAATTAGGACTTTTCTAAAGAACCACATCAGACGGCTTCCATGAAGTTTTCCTTCACCCATATTCCCCAAAATGAAGAAGTTATTTCTCTTCACATTTAGACTTTATATAATCCAAAAGCATATATTTTTAGTTTTATTAGCCTTTGTTTAACATCACCTTTTTCAAGTCCTGAAATAAATCAAAATCATGAGTTGAGGAAGAAAGCACCTTTAATTAAGAAAACAGGTTAGCAAAGCTGCCCCCCTGAGGGATGTACAGTGAATTTCCCAACCAAAGAGACCCATGAAACAGTTTTTATAGTTTTAGGTGGAGAGGTGGAAGAGATAGCATGAGGTAGCAAGATCTGTTCATGAGATCCCAATGGCCTTTGGCAATCCAGGCAAGGAAAGCGACTTCATTCTGGTTGTTTTGCCCTTTGTGCCATGAATTCCAGTGGAAGGAGACAAGGACACTAGAAGCTGAGATCCAGCTTGATCTAGGCTCCCCACAAGGCAATATTCCTGGGAGGGGGGGAGAGAATGGGACACCTAGGGTGTGGTTCAGCTAAACCTAATCTTATTATCTTAAGGGTAAGAACATAAATACATTATTGTAATTTTGAAATTTTCATGATGAATAAGAGGTTTTAGTCCACATTACAATCAGTATCAATTTTCTGTCATTACATTAACAATTATATTAACATGTTCTCTTATCTTCATTTCTTAATATATCCCCCTTTCCCAAGCAACTATGGTAACAACAATAACAACAAAAATTAAAAAAGAAAAGAAAAAAGCAATCCAGTAAAACTATCCAAGATATTAACTCAGTCTAACAATATAGGCAGTGTTCTATAGTCTTAGTTCCTTCCCTCAGTGAAGGGAGCTAAATTTAAAAAAAAATCCAGAATATATGTGAACAGTTCAAAGGAAACTGGACTGTGTTAATTGTCTATTATGTGCAAAGAACTGTTTTTAGGGGATGGGCATACAAAGATGGAAAGAAAAAAGTCTCTGCCCTCTTCTCCTTGGGATATACACCTGAAGTTTTTAAATAGGCAAATACATTGATGAAGATTTAAGGAGAAAGGCATGAGCATCCATAGCAAGGCAGATCAGAAAATGCTTCCAAGGAATTTTTTATAAAAATTACCATCATAAAGAGAATGAGAATGGGGTGTGTGTGTGTGTGTGTGTGTGTGTGTGTGTGCCTCAACTCCTTGACCAGACAAGTTTCACTGAAGACAAGGATTGCATTTCACAGGATTTTAGAATCCCAGATTTAGAGACAGAAGAGAATTTTGAATGTAACTAATCCAAACCTTTTATTTTATAGTTGAGGAAACTGAGCCACAGAGGGGTTAACTGATTTGTCTGAGACCATACAGGTAGTTCAGTTTTGAACCCAGATTCTTTCCTCTAAACCTAGTTCTCTATTAACTTTATCTTGCCTTCTCTACTTTACCTTAGTGTTTTCTTTGGCATCTCAGAGGGAACATTGTTCATCATAATTGGGCAACCTGTGTTGATTAACTCAGTGAATTATATGAATTAAAATAATTATTTCATTAGAAATTAATTAGTTAATTTAGGAAGTTTTAACAGGGAAATTCTAGGATTGGAGCCTTAGTAAACTTACTCTAGTAGCTCATATACTAAAGTAGAGGATTGATTTGTCCTTTATTTAATATAAAATGTACTTTGCAAACCTTAAAGTACAATGTAGATAGATATTAGCCATTATTACTACAACTATTGCTGCTGCTGCTGCTGCTGTTGCTGCTGCTGCTGCTACTGCTGCTGCTACTACTACTACTACTACTATAATGAAATGATTATTTTTTTATTATTTATTAAATGCTTACTATGTGCCAGTCACTTTGAAAGGTAATGGGCGACACAAACAAGAAAAAGAAAGACAGTTCCGGCCCCCAAAGAGCTCGCAGTTCAATAAGGGAAGGCCACCAACCACCAAATAACTAAAAATGAATGCAACAAAATTGTGAAGAATAAAAGAAATCCAAAAAGGGGGAGGGCAATGGGGTACTTCATATTTAGGGGCATAATGACAATATTAATAAATCTCTTTGAAGAGGTTTATCTCTATTGTTCTAACAAGCTGGGATAAAGTCATTAAGCCCCTGATCTTTTCTTTCACATGCTTCATGTCTGTCTGTCATCTTCCGCCCATCTGAGGACTCTCTGGTTCAAGAGTGAAAGGTCACATAAACATAGAAGGTGAAAACTGAGAATTGAGTGCATGTGACCCTTCAACATGGGTAGTACCTATTGGAACATCCAGGCTAGCCTCCTTGCAAGACCAGAAAGGTCAGAAACTTAAAACCCAAAGAAGATCTTAGCCACTTGCTGCTTCAAGTGTTGCCTGGCAGAGGGATCCCTGAGAAGTCAGAGGTCAGAGAGATTTGCAAGTATTTGCTCAGTGAAAACTGTTTTAAAAAGACCCATTTTTAGCTGTGCCAAACATAAAGGTCTTCATCGAGGCCTGGACTTCATCTCCCAAAACAAGAACAGCCAGCAATCGGAGTGGACATGCCCTTGTCAGATCTATCTGTTTATAGGGTCATGACTGAGAAGGCCCAGAATTTGGGCAGGTAAAGGCAGTAAGTAGCAGAGCTGAATTTATCCCAGATGCTCTGCTCCAAATTAATTGTTATCCCACAGTGTCATAGCAATACCAAATGATTGATTGATAGGTTGGAACCATCATGATCCCTCTCTGTTGTGGGAGGTAGAAATGAATTCATTTTAAACTTATAGCTTAGGAAAGCTATGTGGAGTTCCTTCTGGATCAAGAGAGGGAAAGAATAAAGGATCTTCTTCTTTTGGGGCACTTTAAAGGCAGTCTGTGATGGAATAGCAGAAAGAGCTGATTTGTTTTTTCATTTCTTGGATTGTTTTTTTGCAAAGACCAAGTTTGAACACACATGCTATATATACTTTATTATATTTGAACTTTAATGTTTCATAAGACTATTCTGTCCTTGTTTAGTGAAGACCTATTTGTTTAAAATGGACTTGAAAGATTCCTGCCTAATACAGAAATAAAATATGGCATCTGCCGGGTTAGGTCAAAGATGTGTTAGGAAGTTTTGGGTAGGTTCTAATAGTTCTTGAAGATTTGGATACTTAATGACTGATTAAGAGTTAACCCTTTTATTTATTTATTTTCACAAGTTGTGGTACATGAATACAACGACATAAGAAACAACAAATATAATGGATGCAGAGGGGCATGGAAGGACTTACATGAAATAATGCAGAGTAAAGTAAGCAGAGCCAAGAAAACAATATACACAATTACTATAGCAATATAAACAACTACCAAATAACTGAAGATGAATGTTGCAAAATTACAAAGAACAAACTTGGCTCCATGGAAGATTGCTGAGGTAGAAGGTCTAAGGGTGTGAAAGACTGAATATATTTTCAGATTTATTTGATGTATTAATGGAATTTTTCTCTTATTTCCTTTTTTCTAATTTTCTTAACATTTTTTGTTATAAGGGGTAGTTCTCTGGGAAAGAAGAGAAATAGAAAGATACAAAGGAAATCTAGACAATGAAAGAACAAAAGACATCAATAAAAGTCTATTAAATTAATTAATAGCTGATATTCATAGCTCAATTTAGGGTCATAGATCATGGATTTTAGAGGTAGCAGGGAACTTAGATTCGTGTGGAGGAAGAAAAGGTCAAGAATCTCAAGGATAATGATGAAAAATAAAAGTGGGAAGGAAAAAGGTCTATCAGTACCAGATCTCAAACTGTATTACAAAGCAGTAATCATTAATATAAGTTGGGGTACTGGTGAGACATTAAAATAATTTGGGATATAGAGACAAATAGAGATAGAGATAGATGGAGAGAGAAAGAAAGAGACAGAGAGAGGGAGAGACAGAGAGAGACAGAGACAGAAAGACAGAGACAGACAGACAAAGACAGAGAGAGTTGATTAAAAATCTAGTTATTGGGGAAAAGACTCACTATTTGACAAAAAAATTACTGGGAAAATTGGACAGTAGTCTGGCAGAAATTAGGTTTATACCAACACTTCATACCATATACCAAGATAAACTCCAAATGTATGTATTGCCTAGACATAAAATGTCCTATAAAAGAACAAGAAATTGTCTTTCAGATTTGTAGACAGAAGAGTTCATGACTAAAGTCATAGAGAAGATCACACCAAATAAAATGAACTTTTTTGACTTTACAAAATTGAAAAATTTATGTATAAAATCATTCTATTGTAGTAAAAATTATGAGATAATTTCTTCCAGGTTATTGGTGGGGGGGAGGAAATCTTTGTCGTGTGTTTTATTAATAGTGATCTCCTTTCCAAGATATATTAGAAACAGATTCAAATTTATAAGATTAAGAAGCATGCTCCCAGTAGATAAATAAAGAATAAGCACAGTCCATTTTCAAAGGATGAAACCCATCTTACAACAACCATATTAAAATGCTCTAAATCACTAATAATCAGAGAAACACAAATAAAAGTAACTTTGAGTTTCACCAAAAAAAAGGGGAAATGATAAGTATTGAAGGGCATGTGGGAAAACAGGTATATAGTAGCACACTCTTGAAGGTGCTATGAACTGGCTGAGTCATTCTGGAAAGCAATTCGGAACTATGCCCAGAAAGTTACCAAACTGCGCATATACTTTGATCCAGCTATGTGACTACTAGGGCCTATAATCCAAAGAAATAAAAGGAAGAAAAAAGGGGTCTATATGGACAAAAATACATAGAGTGTCTTTCTCCATGATAGCCCCAAATTAGAAATTAATGCCGTGTACTATGAGTGGGGTAATGTAATAGAATCTCATTGTGCCATAAGAAATTATAAAATAGATGATTTCAGAAGAAAATGGGAAGACTTGTGAAAACTGATTCAGAGCGGAGTAAGAAGAACTAGAAGAACAATTTATAAAATGATGACATTATAGAGAAAAACAGCTTTAAAAGACTTTAGAGCTCCGATCGATGCCTTGATAAACCATGGGTTCAAAAGAGAAGAAACATGTCACTCACCTATTGAATGAGAAGTGATTAATTTAAAATTCAAAAAGAGAAAAGTATTTTCAGCCATGGATAATGTGGGAATATTTTCTGCAAAACTTTGCAGTTTTGTAGAAAGGAATTTGTTTTGTGTTGGGGTTTTTTATATATTTTTTTTAAAAATGACATTTGCTCAATGGAATAAGGATAATGGGATAAACAAACTGATTTCAAAAATAGTTGTTACTTGAAAATAAAATAATAAACAATTAAAGTGTTTATAAATGTTTATACTGGCAGATGTAAGAAAGGTAGAAAATTGAGTGATGTAAAAAAAGCCTAATTAAAAATTAATATCTGACATTCATAACTCAATTTAAGCTAAGGTCATAGAATCTAGAATTGGCAGGGGCTGTAGATTTCATCTAGTCTAAACCCACTGCTTCACAGATGAAAAAATTGATGTATTGAGAATACAAGTGACTTTCCCCAAGTTTTCAAAGCACCTTACATGCATTGTCTTAGATAAGCCTCACGGTAAACCTGAGTTAGGTAGTATGAGCAACATTATTTCCACTTTACAGAGGAAAACTGAACCCAGGGAGGTACAGACCTAACATGTGTTGGAGATGGGTTTCCAGCTCCAAGTTAAGCAGCCTATATCCATCATGCAAAGCTGCTGTATTTATCTTCAGATACAATTTTACCTCTCAAGGAAGTATTGTTTAACATGCATCTGTGGAGGATTTATTAGAATTGAAATGGAAACGCTTTCAAGGTTTTATTAAGAGATATATTCATCTTGAAAAACTTCTCTCCCTTCTAGGTATTCATGAATGTGGGCTGGGAGGGTGGGTTGGGAGTGGAGTTTTGATATATGTGGTTCCTAGGAGGGGGTATCAAGGGAGGCATTTTTCAGTCAAAGGCCCATGAACACAGGGTTTTTCAAAGTCCACAGGCAGCATTGTGTGCTGGTGATAAAAAGGGCTGCAAGGAAAAGGCTGCTCAGTAGTCATTGAGAAAATTAGTGGCACTTGAGGTTACTTATAAAGAACTGCTTTCAGTATTTTGAGCAGAAAAATAATCACTGTGTTCATTCATATCTTATCCAAAATCCAGATATTTTTGTTCCAGGACTAGGCTAAGTCAGGTGAATGACCTGCAAAGCATCATGCTAATGAAACCCTGACATTTTCTTCTAAGGTAGTTCTATGGTTCAGGGAGAAGAATATTGGGTACAGAGTAAGGAGAACTTGATTTCATGACCCTACTCCTTCTACCTACTAGATGTAGCTTGTGTAATGATGGACAACTCCCTTAATTTCTCGTAACCTCAATTTCTTCAACAGAGGCACAGACCCCATTGGCTTGTGACAGTCACAAGAAATAATGTGTGTAATACCCCTTTTAAACATAGCATTAACTAAGCATCAACCATTATTATTACAAACCCACCAATGGTGTATAATAAGAAATGGCACAGGGTTTGGGGATCAAGCCACCTCAGTCCAACTGTTTCTTTTACTGGTCTCCAGTCAAGCTGTTCCTTAACACCATGGAGAAGAAACAGCACCTTGCCATATTTCAAAGTTTACCATGAGAAACAAAATCTGGTAATGGGAAAACCTTAGGATCATAGATTTAGAAATGGAAACCACCTTCTTGATTATTTAGTCCAACCTTCTCATTTTATAGAGGAGGAAATCTAGACCAAGAGAGACTAAGTGACTTATAGTTAATAAGTCATGGAGGTACTAAGTGTTGTTGAATCACTAAACTTATCTAAGTCCACTGAAAATTTCTTTTACTCACCCACAACTGGGCTCTCAGTGATGCTAGGCAATCCTACTCATTATTCCACTTTCCACAGTGGCTCTTCCAAACCTTTTCTTTCCTCTTCAAACCTCCCATGACTCTTTTCTCCCCTACTCTCTGAGCTGAGAGCCTTGTTTCATTTTTATAGAAAAAAAAATGAGGCCATTCACCTTTAACTCTCTCTTCACCTCTTCCTTATCTCGTATTTTTACCACTCTCTCCTCCTTCACCCCTATCTTACAAGAAGAGATGGCCCTACTCCTTGCCAAGGCAAACCCTTCTACCTCCACAAGTGATTCATTCTATCCTGTCTTCTCCAGCAGACTGCCCCCTCTATTATCCCCTGTTCTCTCACTTGTCTTTAATCTCTGCTTGTCTCCTAGCTCTTTTCTTGCTGACCATGTCTCTATCATATTCAAAAAACCTATCCTTGACTCTTCCATTCTCAAAAACTGCCATCCTATATTTGTATATCTTTTCTGCCTTTGGCAGCACAACTCTTTGGGAAGACCACCTACAATAGATGCCTCCATTTCCTCTCTTTTTACTAACTTCTTAATCCCTATAATCCAGTTTGCTACCTCATCATTGCCTTGAAATCACTCTCTTCAAAGTTATTCATGATCTCATTGCCAAATCCAATGGTCTTTTCTCATTCCCCATTTGTCTTGATTTCTTTGTAGACTTTGACACTGCCAGTTTACCTTCTTCCCCTCTGTACTTTTTTGGGACACCACATTCTCTTGGTTATTCCTTCTATCTATCTGACTATTCCTTTTCAGTCTCCTTTGATGGATCTTTATCCAGGTCATGCCCACTAACTGTGGGCAAGCCACAAAGTTCTGTCCTGGGCCATCTTCTCTTCTTCTATACTATTTCACCCAGTGATCTCATCAGTTCTTTTTTTAAATATGAATTTTATCATTATCAACCAATGTAAATATATCTCAAAAAACAACAAAAAAGGAGTTTTAGATAGTTAACTTCTGTTACATAAGTTTTTAAAGTAGGTTTTAAATTAACATGGCAGTAACAAAATCACCTTATTTGTACCTGTTCTGTAGTTTATCTTCTCATCTATGTTTTACTGTTTTATTGATGCTTTATTCTTTTTTCTTTTCTAACATGACAGACTAATCCACCCTCCTTCAATAGTCTCTGAATTATAACAAAAAAGAATAATCTATCAAAATGAATTAATCCATTAGTCATTTTTGAAAATGTGTGTCTCTTTCTACATCAAAGTGCCTCTCCTCTCTGCAAAGAGCTAGGAAACATGCATCATCGTTAGGCTTCGGAAGGCGTGATTGGTTGCTGCATTCATTGATCAGTTTTGCTGTATGTCAGAGTGGCTTTCCTCTATGTTATTATAGCCATTGGTGCTTGAAAATTTTTTTATTTACTTAAGTTTTAATTTATGGAATAAAACAAGCATTTTCATGTCATAGTATAACGAAAAATGATTGCGATTGAAACTGTAAATTATCTACAACTTGCTATTCATTTTAAATATAATAAAGTTCTAGTGTAAATTTATGTTTTTCCTTTTTTTTTACTTCTCTCCCTTCTCTGTCCTAGAGATGGCTAACATTAGACACAAACATATGTGTGTGTATGTATATGTATGCAAGTTTGTGCATATAGATGTAAAATCATTTTATACATACTTTCTATTTATCTTTCTCTAGATGCAGGTAATGTCTTCCTTCATGGGTCTTTTGTAGTTAATTTGGGCATTTATAATACTCAAAATGACCTATTTGTTCAAGGTTGTTCTTAAAACAGTATTGCTGTTACTATATATGACATTTTCTTGGTTCTGTTCCTTTCACTCTTCATTATTTTGTGCAAGTCTACCCATGTGTTTCTAAGATCATTGAACTCCATGTAGGGGTCATGATTTATATCAGCAAAAGGAAAGTTCAAACTGAAGAAATCATAGATCTCTGGAAGTGTTGAAGGCTCAATGTATACTAAATTGCACATTTTCCCAGATAAAACTGCCATAATTTGTGCAAATAACAGACAATAAATAAAGACTACATAGTTGTTGTTGCTCAATCATGTCTGACTTTTCATGACCCTATTTGCGGTCTTCTTGGCAAAGATATTGGCATGGCTTTCTTTTCCTTCTGCAGCTCATTTGACTTGTGAAGAAACTGAGGCAAATGGAGGTAAGTGACTTGCCCAGGGTCATATAGCTAGTAAATGTTTGAGGCCAGATTTGAACTCAGAAAGATGAGTCTTCCTGACTTCACAGGCTTGGTTCTCTATTTGTTGTACCATTTACCTGCTCCAAGGAGCTGTAGTTACTTTCAGCCACTCTGGAGAGGTTTTCCAGTGCCATCAGACTGTTGAGGTGAGCAGCATCTCCACAGTTATCAATGAACACTGTGGATGTTAACAATACCTGAGGTTTCACAATTAGGACCAGGTATATGTTGATAAAGTATAAGGATATCTAATCAGTACTCTTTCAGAGACTCCAGGGGAGATTCCTCTAGGGTTTTGGAACCTCCAAATTGGCTTATACTTCTCCTAGCTTGATGTGTGGCTGAATCTTTTCACTTTTCACTCATCCCCTCCCTGTCCCTATAGACCCTTGGCACAGAGCTCAGCTGAGGGAGGAGCCTGGGACTCTGATGTTGACTGATGGATGGGTCCTTCAGGGCTCAGTTTCTGGCACCTTGTCCTATGATAATGTATTCTTTGGATGGGATAGAGGGGGTGGTGCAGGGAACACCTCCTGAGAGTTCCTCAATGAAACCCTCCAGTATGCTTAATGCTGAGACAGCTCCGAACTGGGTAAAAGTCCAGGAATTCCAGGATGACTCTTCTTTTGTCCTGTATCTCTGAAAATCAGGTTGGATTTAGAAAAATCCTTTATGTGAAACTCCTTACAGTACAGCATCCCTGGCCTTGTCTATCAGTTCAAACCAATATGAGCAATGCAGAGTGGAAAGTGTTAGCTCATCTCTTCTGGGCTGATGTGCTGAGTGGGGAGGGCCACTTAAGGTTAGATCTGAGTAAGTGAAGGTCCCTTCACCCAGAAGACTAGAGACAGATGTGAATCTATTTGGGGGCCAGATGTTCAAAGGGCAGAACAATACCTCCAAATAATGCATTTATTCAATGAGTTTTCCCCTGTAAACTTTCTTAGCACTCACCCACCCACGACAACCCACTTGTCTTTTTGCCTGCTTCCAATCAGAGTAAAGCCCACGTGAGCCATAGCAGAGAAGAGTATACTCCCTGACCTTTCAGCCTCTTCATCCCTAATTGGTTCCATGCTTTGGAATTAATTAGATGAGTTGGCAATCCATCACATATTGGAAAAGAACAGAGGCTCTAGGGGAAACACTAATTTACATTATCCCATAAATTACCTCCATGCATGTGAGGCAGTGGTCTGGGACCTCAGAGGGATTCTTCAGGATACACACACAGGGACTATAAGGTCAACATGGGGCCCTTTTAGCTGGAAGAACAGGGGGTGGAACCTGGTTGGAGCTGCTGAGAAGTTTCCCAATGAAGACATTTTTCATTTTCTCAGCTCGTGGAGTTTGGGAAGAATGTGATCACCGAACACTTTGCTGAAGGAAGAAGAGCAAGGAGGTAAAGGCATGGGCCTCCTGTATACTCAGAATCTCTTTTCAATTAAAATATAAAACCAAGCCAATATACACCCCCCTAAAAAACACACAACACTTTGTTACATATGAAAACAACATAAATGGTAAACTCATAACCCTTGGACAGGTTTCTTCTTGATTCACAGAAGCTCATACAATCCTTCGAGTGAATTTCCAGCACCTAGGTTGGGGAAAAGTCATGTGACTGAAAGGACCACTCTCAGGAGTAGGAGTCAGGTGATGTAGAATCTAATTCCAATTCTGTTCCTTAGAGATGTTTTTCTATTAGTTTTTCTAGTTGGACAGGTTTTTATCTCTTTCAATAACCACAGCAAAATATCTCATTTTCTCTTGGAGTATCATTGTGTGTGTGTGTGTGTGTGTGTGTGTGTGTGTGTGTGTGTGTGTGTGTGTGTGTATTTAGCACTGACTGAATAAAATTGGTTTGTAAACTGTAACCTCATCTGATCCTCACGATAACCCCATGAAGCAAATAGCACCACTCTTTGTGTCTTGTTTTTACAGAGGAAGAAACCAAAGCTGAGAGAAATAAATGATTTCCCCCAAGGTCTCAGTAATCCAATTGCTCAGAATAGCTGGGATGCTCAGGAAAGGATTCCTTTGCTGTTTCTACCACAGCAGCCAAAGCCTAGAAATGGGAAGGATGAGCCCTGATTTTAAACATCCAAAGATCTGAAACTTTTTAGCTATGTTACCCAAGAGAATATCATTTATTCCCATTTTGCAGATGAGGGAACTGAAGCTCAGAGTAGCAAATAATGTGTTTCCATGCTCCAGTGTGTTATTTGAGGAGAATGCTTTGTCCTCCTTAACACACTAATATGAGCTTTTTATCTTTCTCCTCCTTTTTTCTCTTCTTCCTTATCCTCTTCTGTTCCTCAGAGATGTTTTTTGAACATTTCACCTTTTTCACTAACCACAGCAAAACATCTAATGTCACTAATCCTTGGCTGACTTTTCAATTGCTTCCCTGTCACCAAGACTATTAAGTCCCTGAGGACTCACCATTTTATCTCTAATGTTCTGACTGGCAAGCAGCATACAGGCTTCACTACCCCCACCATCTTGTCAGTGGCAGATATGGGGTACCTTGTCAAGTACCTTGTCAGGTACCACACATGTATTACCACCCCCCCATTTCCAGTTCTGGAATCATAATCAAATCAATACTGCCATTACACCTGAGAAGGGGTCTTAATTTGTTTCTCTATAACTCCAAGCATCAACTGTGGACCCTTCCAAACCAAAATAACGTCACTGGCTACCACTCGCCTACATGTGTTCCCTCCATCTATTAAAACATAAATTCCATGAGTGCATAAATAGTCTTCAATTTTATTTTTGCTTCCTGGAGCTTAGCACAGAGCTTGGTACATTATAAACACTTAATATGTGCTTTATTCATTCATTCTTCTTTTTCTTCTTCCATTCATTCAGCACAAATTTATTAAGTGACTATTATGTTCTACACTATTTTGTCCTCAAAACAAATCAACTCCATGCATGTTTTATTAAGTGAAGTAATGAAAATTATACTTGACTAAATCTTGCTATTACATTTATTGGGAAATTTGGAAGTGACTTTTGTATTTTGGCATCTTAATTACTTCCCATTTTGGCATGTGTAGAAACAGTAGAGCCTTAACTAGGGCAGGGCCATTGGGGCTTTGTACCAATGTGCTGACTATAGAATGCAACTAACAATTTTTGTAGTGAGTTAGAAACTGGGGAGCTTAGCACCTAGTTAGCAAGAATAATTAATTAAAATAGGAAGATACCAGATGGTTTACACTTCATCTGGCCCACCACAGATTAGCTTTCCCCTGAACAGCAACAGCCTGTTCCTCCCTTACCATTATGTCCTCTCCAGGAGGTATTTTGCACCATTTGCCCTGGGTGTTAAAAAAAATCTAGTTATAACTGTAGACACAGTTTATGTTTCAAGAGGCAATAAAGCATACCTTGTAAATTCTCAAAATTGAATTTTTGAATATTTTCAGATATATGAAATGCTTGTTTTCTGCCCCCAACCACAACAGCAAATAGTATTGACAGCTCACTAGATGTATCAGCATAGCTTGGAATAAAAAGATACTGTATTCAACAAACTCATACTTCCTGTATCTTGTCATCATCCTTCCTTTTCCTAACTTCATGGCTCAGTTAACACCATCTCCAAAGTCTGCAACAGATTCTCCTCACCCATCTCTATTTACTAAAGTATTCCTCTTCTTTCAAGGCTAAAATCAAATATCATATATTCTTGCCTAATGCCTTTGGATGAAAGTGATGTGATCTTCACATTGACTTTTCCTTTAAAAATTCTCAATGTTCTTTTCCTTTATATCACTATATTTCCATATAGCTCCTTTTCCTCCTCCTCGTCCTCCTTTTCCTCTTCCTCCTCCTCCTTCTTCTTCTTCCTCCTTCCTCTCCTCCCTCTCTCCCTCCCTCCCTCTCTCCCTCTCTCTCTCTCTCTCTCTCTCTCTCTCTCTCTCTCTCTCTCTCTCTCTCTTTCTCTCTCTCTCTCAACATAGGAATGTAGTTAAGCAAAACAAACCAATACTTGTCAATATCTGGAAATGTATGCCTCATTCTGCCTCTGTATTCCACCATCTTTCTACTATGAGATGCCTCCTAAAATTTTTCATGGCCTTTTATCTGGACTTCTCCTGCATCTCACTCTTTTCTGTGTCATACTTGTCATGGACCTGCATTTCTGTCAGTTAGGTTATAGGGTCCTTAAGAAACCATGCCACATCTCTTTTTCTAACTCCAGATCTGAGTAAATAGCTTATCCATAATACATGCTTAATATACGGTGTTTTTTGCATCGAAATCTTGATTTGAAGGACATAATCCTGATTTTCGTCAAACATATAAACTTATTGAGCCAATTGATAGGATTTTTCCATGTCTGTTCCTATGAGTGCCCTTGGCTATAAGGAGCAGAATATCAGAAGGTGCTGACTAAATAGTACATACAGTTTATTGTAAAGGCATCTGTATATTGAAATACCATGTCTAAGTGAACATCCTACTTCTGGTGTCCATGAAGACTGGTGCATGCATCAGGCAGTACTTCTCAATAATCTGTAATAGCTAGTTTCTTTGAAATGATGGGGAGTTCAGACAGCTTCTAAAGGGTGAGGTTAAAGAGGGCTCCTGTGGTGAGGGGCTGTGGCATAATGATACCCTCCAAGTGCTTTTCTTATTCTAAGAAGCAGCAAGCTCATGACACAGACCATCTCACCTATTCTCACGATGTCTGGGTGAGACAGGTATTATTATCCAAATTTTATAGCTAAGAAAACCAGCCCAGGTAGCAGGTGAAAACCTTTCCCAGGGTCCTATAGTGAACCAAGGTACTGTGCCAAGATGTCTGGAGACCTGATTTCTGACCCTATATTCTTTCGACTAGACAAAATGATTATACAGAATTAAGTCATGTGGGGAGAATTTTACTACTTCGCTTCCTGAATCAAAAATTTTCAATGATCATCCCCTACCACCACCACCATTGCTAAATGTTTCCATTTAATTGGATAAGCAAAAAAATACATTCAATAAATATTTGTGAATGAGGTTCAAACTCTTTAGCCTGGCATTTAAGGCCCTCGACAAACTGGCCTCAAAGTTCCCTCTCCAATCTTGGTTTTTGTTTTTTTTTAATATTTTTTCAACTACATGTAAAATTTTTTTACATTTACATTTTATAATTTTTTATGTTTGTTTGTTTTTTATTTTGAGTTCCAAATCCTCTCCCATCCTTCCTCCCCTCCCTTCCTCATTGAAAAGACAAGAAATTTGATATACACCCTTAGCTTTCCTACCATTACTTTCTATCCCAAGCCCTCTGTTTTAGTTCAATAGGTCTCAGTATCTTCTGCAAATACTCTGTTCATTCACACCTCTACCCCTTTGCTCAGATCAGTTTGATGTGAGCCTGGAATGACTTCTGAACTACTTTCTCCCAATTTAAAACCTATTTATCCTTCTCAGAGATAGTGCGTTTTGAATTGGGTCTTGGGCTCTTTGTTGATCTCTAGTAAATAGAACTCCAGAACCTTGAAACCTTACTAAGAGGTATTTCAGAAACTTGTATCTAACCTGTGTCTGGGCAGAAATCCCCTACAACATGTCGTCCAAAGTAGTCACCCAGCCTTTTCTATAAGATCTCCCTGTGAGGGGGACCTCATCTTGTGGCTGTCCATTCCACTTTCAGATTGTTCTCATGGCTGGGCATTTTTGTTTTTTATTTTCCCATCCATCATGCTTCTATGCACTTCTACCCATTGGAAGTTTCAGTTATTTGCTCTTCCTTGAGAGCTAAACTGATGAAGTATTTTTCTTTATAACCCCAGAACTCAGCATAGAGTCTTGCCCATTATAGATTTGTTGCCCAGTATCTTTAGTCATACTTGTGTCATACTTGTCTTTGTGACCCCATTTGGAGTTTCTTTGGCAAAGATAAAAGAGTTTTGACATTTCCTTCTCCAGCTTATTTTACAGATGAGAAAACTGAGGCAAATGGGGTTAAGTGACTTGCCCAGAGTCACAGATTCTTGCCCAGAGTCACAAAAGGCCACTTTTGAACTCAGGTCTTCCTGACTCCAGGCCCAGTTTTCTAGCCACTGCTTCACTTAGCTGCCACAATAGCTGTCTATAATAGATTAAAACAAACAAAATAAGCTTACTTCCTTTTCTACATGGTATTCCTTCAAAAAACTCAAATATAGCTATCCTGTACCCTCTAAACCTTCCCTTTTCCAGGCTAAACAGAAACATAGATTTACATATGACCATCTTGTTCAATTATTTCCTTTTTTAAACAGAGGAAATGAGTCCCAGAGATGTTAAGTGACTTGTCTAAAGTCACTTTTAATTCTTTCACATAGTCTTAATATCTTACTATGCATGACTTCCAGTATCTTCCCCATCTTGGTCAGTGGGTTTCCCCCCCGCCACACACACACACTCTCCTAAAGGGTTTACCTGGGAACACTTATCTTAGAACTTATCTATTATAACTGTTACCTCAGGACACCTCTCATGGGGCCTCTGCTCCCAAGGAACTCACAAGGTTGTTAGCAAGACAAGACAAGTGCACCTGAAATAGCAACAGAACAGGGGGGAGGGGTTGGACCTTGGTCAGTCATTGGGTCAACAAGCACTTAAGTGTTTACCATGCATCAGCCACAGTGCTAGTCACTAGGAATATAAAATCAAGCAGAGAGAAAGGACAATCCCTCCCCTCAAGGAACTCACATTTTAATTGGGGAAGTCAATACATTAAAGGATGTGGAAAAGTGGAATGGGGAACAAAGGTACTGGTTGTGGGGGGGCGGTTAGTAGAGGAAGTCTGAAGTGCAGATTGAGGAGGACCCAAGATTAAGTTTGCATAAGAGACTCCCAGATGAGGAAATTCCTTCTACCAAGCAATATATTATGCTTTGTATTCTGTAGCTCCCAGAATAGTATTAGGTCTATTGTAAATTCCTGTTGAATTTTTTTTTTACCTCAGTAAATTAATTTAACTGGATTGATTTCCATAAGTGAGTTTTAGCCTCATTAAGTGAATTCTGGAATCTATGTTTCCCTGAGGTCATGTCCTAATGGAATAGCGTGGGATGAGTACATATACAGTCTCCCCCAATGTTTTCCCCTTCCCTGACATTCTATGGGCAGTTATTTTCTAAAAGACTTTGCCTTTAGTACTTCCATGACACACAAATAGTCATTGCAATTAATCCTTAGAAAGTTCTTTGAGGGTTGGGGGAGGGCTAAAGAGGTGGGAGGAAAGGGATGAAATAAGTGGTAGGAGGTGGAAAATGGTTTAGAATGCTAGTGTTAGAGAGTGTGATAGAGATCCAATCAAGGAAGAATAAAGATTACCTTCCAGCAATGAGGGCTCAGTTGAGGAATGATCATTCATAATGGACCCATTCAGGGTCCAAAGCCATGTTACTTCTTCCAGTATCCTTTGAGAGGAGCTAAGTAAACATATTGGGGAGGGGGGAGCAGTAACCACAGTCTGAGGTTTGTCAAAACCTGATGATAGGACAATCAGTCAAGGAACTCAAGGATACCAGACAGCATATACTGGAGCTTTTTAACTAAGGGAAAGGTTACAAAGGAAAGAAAGTGAAGTGAGACCACAGGACAGCAGGAAAGGGTAAAGTTATTTGATGGCCCAGGGAAGGTAAAGACTAAATTTTGAAAAACGAGTCATAAGGAGAGCTCCTGAGAGCTTAGAATCATGATCAACAAACTCAGGTCAAAAGGCAAAGTATCTTAACCAGAGTCACTAGATTATAAGCAAATTCCTTGAAGAAAGGAAAGATGATTTTTTTCCCCTTCACCTTTGTATCTCCAGTGCCTAAAATAGAGTCTGCTCATAACAGATATGTGATAAACATTTGTTAAATTTGAGTTGAATGTAATGAATTAAATTAAGCAGCAGCATCCTGAAGGATAATAAGGCACTGGGTATGGAGAAAGAAAACCAGGGTTCAAAACCCACCCTAATAACTAACCTTTCTATGCCTCAGTTTCTTTATCTGTAAAATGAGGAAACTGGACTCAAAAGCCCCTTGTTTCCCTTCTAGTTCCAAATCTATGAGTCTATGATTCTTTGGCCTGACTGAGGATCTTATTTCCTCTAAGAAAAAATAGTAAAGGGATAATATATATGTAGTTTAGAAGTGCAGGCCATTTCATTGCCTATTATTTATAATTTATGAATCTGGAAGGAGGGAAGGAACAGATGTCAGTGGGTTAAGGAGAGAGTGATGAACTTTGGGGAAGTGGTGGAGATAGAAGGCCATGTTACCTGCATTCCTGGATGTAAATGGAAAATGGAAAAGGAAGTTCTCTTGCCCTTTGGGCATGACCTTTCTCTTCCTACAGTTGAGCAGGAGCTGGTAACTTCTGCCCTGCTGCCTCAGTGTTATTCCCAGCCCACTCCTCTCTACTTATCCTTCCTCTTTCTCTGATTTTTCTAAAATTATTTTCAATAGACCTGTTGGTATGGGATTGAAAAGGGAAGAGGGGGTGGAGCCAAGATGGCAGATTAGTAGCACAAACTTGGCATGAGCTCCCACTCTAATCACTTCCAATACATGTAAAAAATGGCTCTAGACAAATTTTAGAACTATAGAACCCACAAAGCGACAGAGAGAAACAAATCTCCCACTGAAGCAGCCTGGCAGGCTGACAGAAAGGGTCTATCATGGTGAGCTGGGAGCCTAGCACAGTCCCCCACAAGCCTTGAGGGTCTGCCCTGGGGACAGCCCTGACCAGCAGCAGCCCAAGCAGACTTCAGGAGAGTGAACCACCAGCAGCTATGGTGGTTTCCAGACTTCTCAACCCATAAATGCCAAAGACAAAGTAAGAGAAAAGGGGAGAGGGTAAGCAGAAATGGGGCAAGAAGGCAGAAGAAAAGGAAAGCTTACTCCTTTCTCTTTGCCAGATCCCCAGGTACCTTAGTGAGAAAGACTGGCCCATCCCCACCCCAGGGAGCTCTTTCATACTAAGCATTCCTCTCCTGCAATGCCTCAAGATTGACCAGGGTGTGCTCTAAGGTCCCAGTTTCCTGTTCTCCAAACTGTAGATAGTGCTTTGTGTATATTAAATTCACTTGCTCTATAGTCCTGTATATTTTATAGCTCCCAGTTCTGGGATTTTAGCCCCCTTATATGCTGTTAACTTCATGATATGATAGCAAAAGAAAGAGTGTGGAAAAGGCGTTGTATTTTCCTTTTCTTTACATTACTAATGCCAATTCAGAATAAGCCTCCATTTCAGTGTTAAGTGAGCAATCATATCTTACCCAATGCTTTGCCCTCCTTTTCCCCAGTTCTTTCACTTTCCTCAGTTAGCAAAGCTAACCAAAAGACCAAAAACAAAACAAAACAAAACCAAAAACAAACAAACAAACAAAAAAACCCTACCCATTCCCAAAGCATCAAAGCCAGTGACAGACTAGATTAGATCTTGGTCACTAATCTATGGCAGACATTTTCTAGTTTCATATGAGTAATCAGTTCACTTAATGTCTCAGTGACTTAGTTTCCTCCTCTGTAAGATAATGTCACATGGATATATCTCATATCCATTAAATAGATTGGTGGGAAGATCAGCTTTGCAAACTCAAAAAAACCTGTATAAATTATTGTGTATTTTGAAAAGAAATGAGGGAGAAAGAAAATGAAGAAAACACCTGTATTGAAATGTTTAAAAGTTGTATGGTACCATATGCTTTAATGGGTCAAAAAGTAAAGTTTATCTTCCTTCCTTTGAAACACTACAAACACCCTCCAGAGCCATTGACTGACCAGTTAGAAGTTCAGCTGACCATGTGGTTTCTGTATACTTTTTTGTCTATATTTCTGCATGTAAGAATTTCTGTGATATGACTCATATTCAGGAACCCACTTGCCCCACAGAAACTAATTTCTGTATATATTAGCTGAGGTTCTCACCACCTGCCTAGGCTTGCAACAAATGGACAGATTAAAACCTTTTTTTCCTGATTTGTATTCTAAATTTGAATTAAGTAGGTTTTTCTTGGCATAAAATGAGAGCAGGAAATTTGTTTTGTCTAAACCTTCTACCTCCCCCAGCATCTAGTACAGGACCTTGCACACAGCAAAGGCTTACTAAATGTTTATAAATGAAGTCACAAAGGTCCTTCCTCATTTTAATTTTAGAGGTTCTCATTCAGCAAGTATGTGATTCAGTTTCACAGTTTACCTGTAATCATGCTGCCAAATGCCCTTGATCTCAGAGCAGAAGCCACCCTAAAAACTTGGCCCAAGGTTTTTGCCACTGGGTGAAATCATTACCACCACCATCATCATCATCATCATCACCACCACCACCATCATCATCATCATTTTTATCATCATAAAAATCCAAAGGTTTAGTCATTTTTGCAATATACCAATCAAGGTATCTCACAAATTCCACCAAAGAACTCAGCTTTCTGTACATACCACTTGAAAAAAATGGGGAGAGAGATATAATTAGTAGTATGAGTCTAACATTAATTCTCAATTCTGCTCTCTCATTTAGTTATGAACCAAAATATAGAGCCCACTTAGCCACTCCCCTTTGGCCCCAGAACCAAGAATCAGAAGGCATTGTTTTCTTTAGCCCTCTAGAAACAAGCTTAGAATGAGGAGAACATGACCCAGAACCATGTATGATGTGGCTATGAACAGGAAAAGATTGGAAAGGGATCCAAAGCAACAATAAGAAACAAAAACAAAGCAAGGCAAAGCCTGTATGGACCACAAATAGTGGGTCTGGAAGATCTGGTTTCTGGAATTGTAAAGTTTTGTAGGTCGACTTAGCCAGACAAGGGCTTCTGTGACTCAAGGCCCCTGACATGACCCAGCCTAGGTTGATTTTATGGTTTGGGTCTGATTTAGCTTTAGCACACAGACTCACCCTTAGTTCTCCCTTTAAATCTCACCCCAGTTGATTGCAGATTAGAAACCTCTTCTCCTGAAAGGTGGAGCCCAGATAGCAAGAGCAGGCCTGCTGGGCTGTGGGTGCTCTCTGCTAGAGAGCAAAACAATGCTTATAAATTCATCAAGGAGCCAGGAGGCGTTGCCTGGTAGCCTCTGGAACTGGGGAGCTAGCACATTTCTCCAGAGCCTTAAAGGATTATCAAAGTATGGTAGAAAGAACACTAGACTGGTGAATGAAGACCCTCACGTTCGAACCCAGCTCGAACACATCATTTTTCTATGTGACATTGACCATCCCTCTCTGGACTTCAGTTTCCTCATTTTAAAAATTAAATAAAAATCTGCTGTTCAAAAAGCAGGTACTTTGTTTAGTGCTGGAGATACCAAGGAAAAGCAAAAGAGGGTCCATGACCACCAGGAAAGGAAATGAAAGATAAGGTGAGAGGGGAAGACCCTAGCAGCCGAGGGAGCTGGGAAAAGGCTTTTTGGAGACAATGGAGCTGGAGCTTGGAAGATGCCAGGACTTATATGAGGCAGAGATGAAGAGGGAGAGCATATAAGAACCAGTTGAATTGGACATTCCTAAGGTCTCTTCCAATCCTAAGTCCTGTGTTTCAGGACCGAGAACCTATTCAACCCTGTCCTGAGAGTTTCCATCTCTGGCCCTTCCCTAGCTTCAGGATAAACACCTTGTTTCTGGCAGAGAGAGGTGATGGGATGGGAGTATAGCTGGCGCTGCTGTCAGCTTCCTGAAGGCTGTGAGGTTTCTGCATGGCTACCTGAGTGTCCCTAGGAGGAGGTGGGGAAAGATCCAGAGAGCTCATCTCGCACCTTGACTGGGCTTGCCTAAACACAGAGACCATTTGGCTCCAGGGCAAATTGGGCTGCAGGATGGAACAGGCCTGACAGGTTTTGTAATAGGGCATGAACGATGGGTGCCTGGATTTATCTTCTGAGCTACAGCGGCTTTTTTGACCAGAAGAAAAGATGAGGTGATTCCCAGGTATGGGTCAGAGTAAGTAAGAAAGCTTGCTGGTATTAAATTACTCATTCGTTTATCCATTCAACAAGCATTTCTGCCCCAGTGGAGTTGCATTCTATTGGGGCTTGTGGGGTGAAAAGAATAGCATCGACCAAGAAAATAATATAGAGAAACAGTAAATACAAAGTAAATTTGAGGAGTGTTTGGATTTTGGATTTTCTTTGTAGTTGTCATTTTTGCTTTTGTTTGATGAGCAGCAAGTGGAGCAGTGGCTAGAGAACCAGACCTGGGGTCAGGAAGACCCAGGTTCAAAACTGGCATAAGGAAATTACTAGCTGTGTGACCCTGGACAAGTCATTTAACCCCTATTTGTCTCAGTTTCTTCAACCATAAAATGGGGATAATAACACCACCTACCTCCCAAACAAGATTATACTTGTAACACTATTAGCACACAGTGACTGGTATATGGTAGGCACCATATCAATGTTAGCTATGACTGTTTTGCTTGGCTTTGAGATGATAAATATTTGGCACTCACCATGGACTCTCTATTGAGGGGAAACAAGATTGTGGCTTCTTGTAGGAGGTGCCACTTGAGCTGAGCCTTTCAGGAAGCTAGAGATACTACAATGAAGAGGGAAACAGAGAGCAATAGGAGACAGTTTTCAAACTATTTACATTCCTACAGGGAAAAACAATAACTGTAACTGATGAAACTTTTCTCAGTATGAAAATAGTTGAAGAAGGGTATATGGGCATATGAATACATATGTGAATGTGTGTATATATGTTTTCAGGTATACATAGATAGAGGGCACAGGTCAAATTTAATGGGAAGGGATGATACTTAAAAGGTGAGGTTAAAAGGTGAGAGAGTAATGTGGTGAGGAGGAATGGGGAGAGACAATGGGGTGAACTGTCTCATGTAGAGGAGGCAGGGGAAGGTAGTTGCAGGGGAGGGGAGGAACAGGAAGGCAAAAAGGCAAAACCTTATTCTCATTGAATTTGGACCAGGGAGAGAATGGCATGCATACTAAATAGGGTGTCCCACCCTACAGGAGCATGGGGGAAAGGGGGATGGAGGAAGGTGATGGAGGGGAGGGTGGGCTGGAGGGGAGGGAAGTTGGAAGCGCCCACTTTTGAAAAGGACAGGATCAATGTGGGGAGTGGACCAAGTGGAAGGTGGGATGGGAGGGAGGGAAATATAATCAGTCTTTTTCAATATATCTACTATGGTAATGTTTTGCATAGCTACACATGTACAGCATATACTGAGTTGCTTATCTTACTTTTAAAATCAAATTAAAAAAAATATATATATATAAATACTATGATTAATACTATTTTGCATATAATTGGGAGATAAGATGTGCAGGCAATGGGGCGTGTGGATTCACCTAGCCCTACAGGAAAAGTCTAAGTGTGTATGGGAGAAGAGATGGGAGAGAGCAGATTTGTTGAGGGGATATCCTGTATGACTGTTATTCTGGGGTGGTGGGTAGGGGGAAAATGGGGAGAAAATTGTAACTCAAAATCTGACGGAAATGAATGATGTAAACCAGAAGTTAATAAAGCATTTGGGAAAAAAAATTAAAAAATCAAGTATATAATACTGACTTTCATACTTCAGATGTTTCTCCCAGGTCCTACAAAGGGAGTATCAAACAAACATAGTGTGACCCATGACTCAGAGTTCCCAGAGTCTTTCTGTTCACACAGCCTGGTTTTTCCTTTGTTTATTTATTTGTTTGCTTTTTCACAAAACGGTGGGGTGGGGTGTAGAGGGTTGAAGCGGGGGAGGGTCTTCCTGAAAAGGCTAATTTTCTCTTTCTTGACCTCTTACCTGGAATAATCTCAGTCAGAAGAATCAAAATAAAGCATGGACCTAGGTCAGGGCTGAAGGGATATACAGGTCCTGTTCAAACTCTCAGTGTAATACATTCACATCAGGTATATGCTTTTATTTTACTCCATAGAATAAAAATACAAAAAATGCAATGAGTTCATGAACTCTTTCATTGTTCAAAACTTAGTTCTAGGTCAGGTGCAAAGATGATGGGGGTAGAATCTGTAAATGCTAACACAGAAATTATGGGGAAACAGAGTTTGACCTAGAGGGTTAGATTTAGGCTTTGTCTGGCCTGGGGATCTATTGTCAAAAGAGGTCCCAAAGGATGAGTTGTGGGATGGCATCTATTGAACGAATGACTTCAGCCTGACAAAAATTGATTTCTGTAAGTGAAGCTTCCTCTTTGACATCAAAGGTCAGGTATATCCCAGCTCCTCTTAGTATCCCTTTATGACTCTATCCTTCATCAATTCATCTGAAACCTTTGTAAACCCATTTCTATTTTGCCCACCTTCTGAAGGTAAGAAATTCCATAAACTAATTACCCACTAAATGAAGTAAGACTTAGAATTATTTGATCATTTAGAGCTGGAAATCATTTAGTTCATCCTGTCCATTTTACAGATGAGTGAAGTAGGACCCAGAGAAATGAATTAAATTATTTTGCTCAATCAGCATGCATTTAGAAAATACCTTCTATGTATCAGGCACTGTACTAGAAACTAAAGATAGATACATTTTTAAAAAAGATCGATGCAGATACCAAAAAAATGAAACAATTCATGCTCTCAAGAAGCTTAAATTCTTTTAGAGGAGACAATGTGCATATACTGAAATAGACACAGAATAAATATAAACAAAATAAAATCAAAGTAATTAAATACCAAGTAGTTTGGAAGGGAGAGCATCAGTTGCTAGGGAAATCAGGAAAAGAGATGATGGAACTTGATTTTGAGGGAAGAGAAGGATTCTATGAGACAGAGGTAAGAAGAAAGTATATTCCAGGTGTGGAGAACAGACAATGGAAATATACCAAGATGGAAGACAGAGCGCCATGTGTAAAGAAGAGTTTGGCAAGGACATTGAGCTTGAGAAGAACAATGGTATGTAATGAGACTGGAAACATGAATTGGGGCCAGATTGTGAAGAAATTTGAAAGCAAAATAAAGGATTTTATATTTTAACCTAGAGGCAATCAGAAGCTAGAGTTTATTGAGCAGCAAAGACATGGCCAGACCTATGCTTAAAGAAAATCACTTTTGGAAGGACTTGAAGCAGAGAAAGTAAGAAAATGACTGTGTGAGAAGGGGTCAGGCATGAGAGATGATGTGCAAGTAGAAAAATAATCCAATTTAACATTTGACAAATGAGTGTGTGGAGAGTGAGAGGGAGGAGTTGAGTAACATCAAAAGTACAAACCAAAAAGACTCCAAGAATAATGGTGCCTTCAAGACAAATAGGGAAATTTGAAATGAGGAAATAGATATGGGAATCATCTTTGGGAAAGGTGAGTTTTGTTTTCAACATGTTGAGGCTGAGACGTTTCATGGACATCAATAGGCAATTGATAATGTGGGACTGAAAAAATTGGGGATATATAGATAGATGATAGATGATAGAACAGAGCAATAAAAAATGAGAGGGACAGAAAAACAAAGAAAAAGAGAGAGAGAAGGGAGAAAGAGAGGAGAGAGGGAGAGGAAGAGATGACTAAAGAAACAAGCTAGTAGAGAACCTGAGAGGGAATGAGATCAAATGTAGGTGTAGAGGGGTTTGCCTTATCAAAGAGAAAATCTACATCATCAGAGACAGAGAAAAAAAGCAGTAGAGAATGGGGCGGAGCCAAGATGGCGGAGTAGAAACAGCTCTTCCAAGCCTCTCTGCCCCCAGATTCCCCTCAAACTATGTAAAAGGGGACTCTGAACAACTTCTGGAGCCCCAGCACCCACAGAACGACACAGAGAAGCTAACCTCCCGCTGAGGACAGCCCAGCAGCCCTGCAGGAAGGACCAGCGCAGTGGTCTGGGACCTGGCAGCTCGCAGAGCGCAGAGCGCAGGATCCGAGCCCAGGTCCGCGTAAGCCGAGGTTTTAGCCCCAGGGCGACAGGGCCAGCAGCCGGCTGGAGGAACCCCAGAACACCAGGAACCCTGGCGACCCCAGAATTATCAACATAGACATGCCTAGGACAAAGTAAGAGGGTAGTGTCCTATGGACTTTGGGACCTGTATTTGGGGAATGCGTCAGCTCCCTCCCCTGGGGGCTAAAAGCTGCTGAGGAGACACGCCATTTTGTAGTTTTCAGAGGCAGACCGGCTCCCAGCCTACAAATCGTGGGGAGATCCAGCGATCAGTCTTGGGGGGTAATCGCTCTTGCTTTAACCTCCCTGGATCTGGATTGTGATCTAGGGTGGAAGTTGTGGGTGGGTTTACAGCTTGCCAGAAACGGAAGTTGCCCCCCACACGTTCGGGACGAAAATTCCTCTAGCTGGCCTTAAAGCCATAGTGTGGCAACAAGCCCAAAAGTCAAGCAATTAAGTGGCAACATGCCAAGGCAAAGGAAACAGAAAAATGCAACCCTAGACTCCTATTTTGGGGGCATAGAGCAGGAAAAGGACTGTGAGGTCAGAAGTCCTGTTCCAAAAGCCCCAGGGGAAAACATGAGCGGGTTGCAGGCCATAGAGGACCTTAAGAAGGACTTTAAAAATCAAATAAGAGAAGTGGAGGAAAAATTGGAAAGAGAAATGAGAAGGATGCAGGAAAAGTATGAAATGAGGGTCAACAGCCTGACTGAGGAAAACAACACCTTAAAAAATAGACTAGCTCAAATGGCAAAGGAGGCCCAAAAGGGCAATGAGGAGAAGAATGCCTTAAAAAGTCGAATTTGCCAGATGGAAAAAGAATCTCAAAAGTTCACTGAGGAGATTCATTCCTTCAGAGTTAGACTGGAGCAAATGGAAACTAGTGACTTTATGAGAAATCAAGATGCTGTTAAGCAGATCCAAACAAACGAAAGATTAGAAGGCAATGTGAAATATCTCATGGGAAAAACCACTGACCTGGAGAATAGATCCAGGAGAGACAATTTAAAAATTATTGGACTACCTGAAAGCCATGATCAAAGAAAGAACCTAGAAATCACCCTTCAAGAAATTCTCAAGGAAAACTGCCCTGATGTTTTAGATCCAGAGGGCAAAATAGAGGTTGAAAGAATCCACCGATCACCTCCTGAAAAAGATCCCAAAAAGAAAACTCCCAGAAATATTATAGCCAGGTTCCAGAATCCCCAGATCAAGGAGAAAATACTACAAGTAGCCAGGAAGAAACAATTTCAATATTGTGGAAACACAATCAGAATAGCCCAGGACCTGGCAGCTTCTACACTGAAGGATCGAAGGGCATGGAATATGATATTCCAGAGGGCAAAAGAACTGGGGATGAACCCAAGGGTCACCTACCCAGCAAAACTGAGTCTTTTGTTTCAGGGGAAAATATGGTCATTCAGTGGAATAGAGGACTTTCAAGCATTCTTGAGGAAAAAACCAGAGTTGAATAGAAAATTTGACATCCAGACGCAAGAAGTAAGAGATGCCTGAGAAGGTAATCAGGGAAAAGAAATCAAAAGGAACTTATCAAAGTTGAACTATTTACATTCCTATATGGAAAAGCAATAACTGTGACTGATGATATCTTTCTCACTATGAAAATAATGGAAGAAGGGGGTGTGGTCATATGGATACATATGTGAATGTGTGTGTATATGGTTACAGTTATATATGGATAGAGGGTATAGGTTGAATTTGTTGGGAAGGGAGAATACTCAAGGGATGAAATTATGAGGTGAGAGAGGAAAGTGGCAAGAGGAGATGGGGAGAGACAGGGTAGGGTAAACTATCCCATGTAGAAGAAGCAAGGGGAAGTGGTTGCAAAGGAGGGGAGAATAAGGAAGGCTAAAAAGGCAAAACCACATTCACATTGAATTTGGTTCAGGGAGAAAATGACATACATACTAAATGGGATATCTCAATCTGCAGCAGGATAGGGGGAAGGGGGATGAGAGGAGGGATGATGGATGGGAGGGCATCCTTGGGGTGAGGGGAGGTTGGAAGTACCCACTATAGAAGAGGGACAGGATCATGTAGGGAATGGACCAGGTGGGGGGTGGGATGAGTGGGAGGGAATTATAAGCAGCCTTGTACAATATATCTACTATGATAATGTTTTGCATAGCTAGACATGTACAACATATACTGAATTACTTATCTCCCAAGAGGGAATGGGTGACAAGGGAGGAAGGAAATGGATCTGAAATGTGAGGTCATAACATTAAATGTTTCAAATATATATAAATACTATTATTAATACTCTTTTGCTTGTAATAGGGAGATAAGATGTGCAGGCATTGGGACACAAAGATTCACCTTCCTCTAATGGAAAAGTCGATGGGGGTAGGGGAGAAGGTATGGGAGAGATCAGATTGGAGGAAGCGATATCTTGTGGGACTACTATTCTGGGAGGTTGGGTGGGGGAATAATGGAGGGAAAATGATTGTAACTCAAAATCTGGCGGAAATGAATGATGTAAAACAGAAGTTAATAAAGCATTTGCTTAAAAAAAAAGAATAAAGGCAAAAAAAAATAATAAAAATAAAAAAAAATAATAAAAAAAAAGTAGTAGAGAATGTCACGGGTCAAATGAGATAATTAAAAAAAATAATTTGAAAACATTAAAGGATATATAAATGCCAGATGTTTTTGTTATTATTATTATTGTTACTGGGACAGAAGAGTATGTAGGTCTAGTTTGGACTCAGTCAAGATTACATCTATAGGAAGTCATGGAGCCAGAATTCAAGACAAACCAAGTGCTCTAACTACAGACCCAGAGCTCTTTCCACTGTACCACTGTAGTGCATTTTTTATGCCTCAAAAGTTCCAGAGAACCCTTACATCCACATCATGTTATATTCAGATTTGGTAAATGACTCTGCTTTGACTCTTCTTCATTGTGCAAAACCTATAGATTTTGCTTATGTTCTCTTTCTTAATCTTGATTGGAAAACACAGAATAAAGCACTTCATGAATTTATTCTTGTTTCATATGACTGCTTTCCTCCTTCCCTCATACCTCTGATTATTCTAATTGCTCTTCTTGGAAATCTATTCTAGGCCCATAATATCCTTAAAAATTCTCTATGTATATAGTTAGATTCCTTCACCATAATAACTTTTTAATAAATGCTTCCAGTACCACCCTCTCATTTTTAAAGCTAGATAGATTAATAGAAAAAGTCCCATTCAATATTTGTAGTCTACAACCTCTCCACTGAGAGCAAGGAAAAGTGTTCCAACTTTGCCGGGTGTGACCAACACTAATCATTGTATATGCTCTGATTTTTTTTTGTTTTCATTTATATTTTATTTTTATTTATTATTATATACATGTGTATTTTTCTTGATTCTGTTTTCTTCAATTAGTATAAGTTCATATAAGTCTTCCTATATTTCCCTGAATTCCTCATGTTTATCATTCCTTACTATGTAACAATATTGTTGTTATTGTTTGTCCTTCATTTTCAAAGAGGATTGGGGTGAATTGGATTTAAGTAAGTCAGTTGCAACAAATTGTGTGCCTCACCCTCTCTTCCAGAGTCATCGAAGTCCAGTGGCAAGACAAAAGTCAGGATACAGTGGATGACCTTGGCTTCTTCGATATCTGATGTTGGTTAACTCTAAGTGCTCTATAGAACCTGCTTTGGTCACTTTCATGGCCCTTGAGACCAATTGTTCTCATCTTCTGGGGGAAGTTTTCACATGCTTGGGGTAGACCCCCCCTAACTCACTGATGGGTTTGAGGCACTCTGGTTACCCTGAGTCTGGGTTAGCCCATCCACCAAAATGGTTTACCAGGGTGTGACTGCTACACATGCTAGAGCTTCTTGGAGCCACAGATGAGAGGTGAGTGCCAGGTGAACCCCAGAGGTGGAGGGGCAGCCCTAATGCCAAAGGTCCCATATAAAACATTCATATACCACCCCTGAGAAGCAATAGCCTAAAGTTTCCTAGTTTGTCTGTTCATTCTCTTCCCTGGTAAGTCATTTCCCTAATTGATCACCACTTTCTATTTCCAGTTTTTTCTTACTATTAAAAAAAAAACCAAAAACAAAACACAATGCTATTGATAGTGTGGCATAGGTTGGCTCTTTCTTTTTTTTTTCATTGATGTCTATAAGGTTATTCAAATAATTTCAGATTGTTTTCAAAAGCAGTTGGGCCAATTCATAGTTTTACCAGCAGTGTCTTAGGATTCCTGTCTTCCCCCACTTAGCTGCTTCAGGACTGCCTCCTTTTGCCTGTTGCTAGCTTTTTCTAACTTGATTGCTGTGACACGATAGCTCATAGGTATTTTCACATGCCCTGCTTTGTTATTACTGATTTGGAACATTTTTTCATATGGTTGATAATTCATTTCTTATGTTGAAAACATCTTGAGCTTCTTAAGGTGCAGGAGTGAGGACTGTATGTGGTCTTCATTTCCTATTAGGGTGTCAGATACTCTTTTCTGACTTTCTCACTACACCACTCTAGCTGGTTTGATTTTTAGTTACTTCTATCACATTTGGACTATAAGCAGATCTTTGCGTGTTTACTACATGAATCTTGGGGAACTGCAGGTGATGGTACTGAAATGTAAGCAGGCCAAATCAGCTTATATACTGCCTTCTTTAAGTCTACAGAAAGGCAATGTGCCACTATATTAATTATCCAATGAGGGATGCAACATCTGAATCACCCCCAAAGTGATTCTCTTTTTGAGCCACCAGAACAGAATAACCTCCTGAAGGTAGCTAGGAGGCAGTATGGATAGAGCGCTGTGTCCAGAGTCATTAAGATATGAGTTCAAATCCAGCCTCAGACACTTACTAACCATGTGACCATGGGTAATTTATTTAACTTCTTCCTGTCTCAGTTTCCTAAACTATAAAATGGGGAGAATAATAGCACCTACCTCCCAGTGTTATTGTGAAGTCAAAATGAAATGCTATTTGTAAACGCTTAGCAGAGTGCCTTTCACATAATAGGCAATTAACAAAGGCTTATTCCTTTTTCCCAGAAAGCCTGCTGTATCTCCTCTGGTCACCAGACAGGGCTTAGCATGCAAACACCTAAACCATTTCCCATTATCTCATAAGACTCCAAAACCACTAAGGCTTCAACCCAAGGAGCTAATTGAATTTGGAATTTTACCAGGGCAAAGTGAAAAAATGCTCAAAACATTACAAAATGTGAAGATGCTTGAACATGACTTGAGAGACCCCACCCCACATCTGGAGTTTCCTCCTAGTTAACACTCCCCAACATTTAAGGGACACAGGTCTTGAACATAATAAGACCACAAAGTTTATTAAACACAGTGAATATGAAAGGCAAACGAATAAGACTTACAAGTGGAACCCTCTACTTTACCCTCCAAATATCTCTCTAAACTCCTCCTAGATCATTTTAGGTGGAGGGGGAGATACTGAACCCCTTGTGCCTATAGATTATGGAAATAGTTTTCAAAAGTAATTAGATGCCAAGTTGCAGCCACCTAACAGTCCCCATCTCAGTCTCAGCCCTATAACAGTGTTCACTCACTCTTGATACTAGGCATAGTGACTACAAAATCACAAAGCTCAAAAGTTAGCTGCCATTTAGTTACATGATCAACAAACCAGGGCACAAGAACAGTCACTAATCTTTGCCATGCCTTGCAGGGTGAGCAAGAAATCCCAGTCTCAAAGTGATTGGGAGAAAGAATACCCAAGACCTTTACACAAACATATAGATCATACCCTGGTCTCCTATATTACCGAAAAGCTGCAGGAGGGGAGAAAATAAGTACCCTGATGAGACTGTAGATCTGAGCATTAATCTGTCCAATAGACATAGGACCATTCTAAATAAATGATTCAATTTAGCAATTCTCATAGAGAAAAGTAGTAAACATTTATTAAAGCTTGCACCACATCAAACACTTTACAACTATCAACTCATTTGATCCTCTTAATAATCCTGTGCTATTATTATTAACACCCATTTTGTAATTGAGGAAACTGAGGCAAACAGAGGTTAAGTGAATTGCCCAGGGTCACAAAGTTAGTAAGTGTCTGAATTTGGATTTAAACTTAGGTCTTCCTGACTTTAGACCCAATGCCACTTAGTTGCCTCATACAGTTTCAAGAAAAAGCATAGTGGATAAAGAATACCTGTTGTCTATGTCACAGATGCCAAACACATGGCCTGCTTGAGGTCCATGATACTCCCTAGTGGAGGCCGAACAAGATTAAAATGTAGTTGGGAAATATTTAATAAAATAAATAAAAGCACAATAAAACTTAGATAATATTTATTCCAAAACTAAGCCCCTAAAAATATTTGTATTTAGATTAGCCTTGTTTTTCAATCTGACTTTGACACTACTAGTCTACATTATGACATACAATTCTATGAAGAGGCCATTGAGTTAATTCATCAATACATGGATCCATGTATATGTATGTCTATATGCACATATAGATGGGCATCTATATAATACATACACATACCTAAATACATATATACTCAAATGTTTTTTGATTGTTTATGTAGCTTGGTGATGTTGGACTTGGGGTCAGGAAGATTTGAATTCAAGTACTGCTTTAT
Source organism: Gymnobelideus leadbeateri (assembly GCA_011680675.1). Lineage (NCBI taxonomy): Eukaryota > Metazoa > Chordata > Mammalia > Diprotodontia > Petauridae > Gymnobelideus > Gymnobelideus leadbeateri. The sequence continues at coordinate 63,106 of WOXC01007004.1, read as the reverse complement.
ATACTGACTTTCTGTGTGACTTTGGGCAAGTCACTTAACCTCTCTTAAATCAATCTGTAAAATGAAGGTAACAGTAGCACCAACCTTTCAGTTTTATCATAAGGAAAGTTCACATTTGTAAAGTGCTCTATGGTCCACAAGGTATTCCCCTTGCAACTGTTTGAGGCAGATGAGACAACACCTGACAGATCAAGATAGCGAAGCTCAGGATCAGGAGACTCACCCAAGGTCACACAGACATGTAGCTGTGGAGCTGGGACTGGAGGCATGGTGTTTTGATTTCTAGTGTGATCTGAATGAAGGGGTTAAGGTTTGAAACACTCTACCACCTCCAGTCAGTGCCTGCCACCCCTGCTAGAACTCTACTGTCAGAAGAGACAGAGTCAGCCAGAGAAATGTCAAAGTATGCGTCTGGGGCTCATTATCTCACTCGACTATGAGAGAGAGCTGTTGTGGATTCTTTCCTGTTTCCTGGCAGGAACATCCTTTTATGGTCTCCCCCAGTCCCCTCCCCCACACCCACTCCTTGAACATCCATCCATCCACAGGGCTCCTGAATTCAGCTGCCAGATGATTCCCTTGCTCCAGGAAATAGGACTGTATCATCTTTCTTTTTTATCATTTTTTCTGGCTCCTTGTACATCAGCCGACCTGGTTGAAAGAGACACTAATGATAATTGAAAATGTGCCCAGGGCTTCTCCACCTCCTGCTCTCAGGCACTTGCCTGCTGTCCTCTTTCCCTCTTTGGCTAGACCCCCACAGCTGCAGCTCAGTGAGCCCTTGAAGAAAGGGGGTGGGGAATGCACCAGGACCTGGGCCATATGGGGCAGCAAAAGGAGGAACGCAAATGGATGCCATCCTCCCCAACTTTCATGCATCCTTCTTTCAATGTTACTGCCCTTTTCTCCACAGCCTGTCATGACCACTACCACCATCATGCATAGAAGCCAGCATTCCTGCCCCAAAGTCCGTCTTATCAGGAAAGAAAGTGATCAGACCAACCAAGAGGGCTCTCAAAGTCACTGCCTCCCAGGAGTATTTGCATTGAAAAAGAGGGGAATATTGGAGGCAAATATTTAATAGAAGCCATGAAATAACTGATGGTGGAATTTAGGGAATCAGGTCAATTAGTGTGATCGTTATTGATAGGGGGATGTTCTTTACACTTCACAAATCTTTTCCCTTTCTGATCACTTGTCCACTCTTGTCAGCTTATAAGAATCCAGCTTCTCCAAACATAAAGTCATCCCTAGGTCTTTTATTCCTTAGAACATTTGGATAACTACTCTCCCCAGAAAGAAACTTAGTCTTATCCTCCACCAACTAGACTGAATACATACCTGTAATGCCCTCAGATAATGTTTCCAAGTATTCAGGTCATTCTAATTTCTGTCCTCCATGGGAAAACAGAACAAGTCTATGTCTGTCCAGCCACAGTCCTTCAATTATTTGTCTCCCCTACTCACCCTCCCCCCCCCCATTCTGTCCCATGCTAAGAGAGTCTGTACTCAGTTGCAAAACAGATCAAAATTTACTCAGGAATGAAATTGTTATTAAAAAACTAAAGGATAATCAAAACAGATAAGGTTTAGAACTTCCCATATTTTTATGTAAAGCACTTAATAAACTTGAAAGCTATACATATGTGAGATAGTTTTATTATTACTATTAGTGCTGTTATTATTTCATTCTCATCTTTATGGTAAGTAGGGCTCAGATAGACACATTGCTATGATTAATACAGAAAAAAATTATCACCATCTTGTTCAGTCTTCAGATAGAAAGAGTCCTAAGACAAGCCTCTACTATTATTTTATATTTAATGTTTTGAGGACTACTTATTATTCACCTCATGGCTTTGCTTCTGACTCTCTCTTGCGACTTTACCCCCATTACTGAGCTGACTTCTTTGCCTGGAGTCATCTGTTCAACATGCCTGCCCCTTCCATTGTTGATTTTCTTCCAGGTTCTACAATAGGAGGATGGGCCCAGGCCCACCATTCCCCTCCCAGCTATGCTTTTGACTCTTTCCAGACTTTGCCACCATTCCCCTCAATGGCCATTTTTCCCTTCCAATCACATGCTTTCTTCCCCCATTAGAATATTCACTTCCTGAAGGCAAAGATTGTTTTTCTTTGGTATAGGTATCCCTAGAACTCTGCACAATGCTTGGCACAAAACTTAATAGTATCTCTTGCCTTCCTGACTGCCTGTTTTACACATGGCTGAAACAGCAGCTTTTGTCACTGAATAAAGTGTTAAGATACAGCTCATCTTAGGCCATCATCACTAAAACCATCCTTGGCCTAACTCCAGTAGCAACAAGTAAGAAGATCCCATATGAGTTTGGTGACCTCTATTAGGTTTTTCTATTTTGAAAGCTGTCATGTTCCACATGTCAGAGAGTATAAACATTGGATATGGTGACATCTATTAAATTTTTTTTAAATTTTTATAGATCAATGTTATGTCTGGGTGCTTGTGGTCAATTGATCAGTTTATAATAGTGGACCAATTCCAATACAGTTTCTTGGTACAATTCTCCAGGATATTTTTAGGTCTGTATTTGCAGTGTGATAATTTGTCATTTGTCAGTATAAGAAAGAAAGAGAACTTCTAATGTATATAATTTTAGCCTCCAGGTCATGTTTTACCAAGTATTTGTTAGGTGCTAAAGTTTTACAGTGATGTGTTGCACAATTTCTACCATTTCCTTGCAAAATCTGCACTAATCACTTAGCCCTTCTCACAATTTGTGGTGGTAATGACCTAATCCAGAACTGATATCATAAGCTTCTATATTTACATAATTCTTCATACTCAATAGTTTTTTATGCTTTCTCATTGACATATTGTTAGCTTAGTTCATGTGGATGTCACCCATGGTGTGGGTGTGAGAGGGGGACTTTTGATTCTACTCTTGGATCTTAATTGTTTCATGGACTGTATCTTGAAGTAAACTGCTTTTGGTTACATTTGACAGTTCCAGTGGTATGTACCTCTTATTATCCTTTACTATTGCTTGACGAAATCACCTCTGCTAATTCCAAAGGTATTTCTGTGCACTTTTGACCTAATTATCTTGTGTTCTATAGATGTCAATCAACGAATCCTCTTTTTTCCTTTTTTTAAGGAAAGCATTAATTTTTCTATAGCTACCTTTGTGTGATGGGTCCTGTGTTTCATTAAAATTATACAGATTTTTGTTGGGGTACTTTTCAAATGTGTTATGGTCCATTTTACAATTCCAAAAGTTTATTTCAAAAGTGGTATTGCACATTTGTATATTGTCAGAAATGTACTCTTCCCATTGAACTTTGATTTCAGGATGCCAATAAGTCACTTAATGGAGTAAACCAAAGCTTTCTCATTGATAACTCAATGCTCAATGTGCCTTGACTTGAGGATGCTAAGGTATTTATCTTTGTCCATTAGTTAAATTTGATCTCCATATTCTAGTTTAAAGACTCATGTCTATCTTTCCTAGGCTTATACTAATAATGTTATTCTTATTTAATCTAAATGACATTTCTAGGTGTTTGGAGAAAGATTCCAAGGAGTTGTTCAATCCATGTACATCAAGTAACTAATAAAATGCTTGATTTTTTTCTTTACTTAGAAGCCATTTAGTTCTATATAGGAGAGGTAATGTTAGATTTAATGCTAAATAGCACCAAATGGGTATAAATTGTCGCCATGAAAAAAAGCTTTGGTTTTTTTATTTTTAAATAAATCATTCTTGCCATTATTTTTGGTGCATGGTTTAAATAGAGAACAGTTTTCCATGTAGACATCAAATACTTAAGTGATTCTTTGGGTCACACTTAATATATTTGCAGGACATTAATAAGCCATGGTTGTGGAACTTAATCAAAGACATTGAAATTATCAATAAAGACAGGTGTCATTAATTATTAACATTACCTGTAGCTTGCTGTCTGCTTTATCTTACATCCTATTTCTATTTGGGTAAACAAAATGACCTTTTCCTTAGAGATATTTTGAAGAAGTCCCCATAGACACAAGGCAGTCTATCCCAAGGGGAATTTGGGAAATCAATGACTGGAAGTCTCCCTTGGCTACTGTGTAAGTGCATTCAAGAGAAATATGCATGTTTATGTCGGAGTGGAAAATGGACATAATTTCTCAGCCAAACTACCCTCCCATCTGGAGTGTGTATCCTCTTGAAGACAAAGAAAAAATGGGGGTATTGTTTTCCTTTAGTTTTGTTTTTGTTTTGTGAGATTGTGGGTGCAGAAGTTGACCTCACATCTGATGAGATGTGCCTTCTGTTTCTTGCCACAGATTTAAGTATGGTTCCAAAGCTGAGACTCTAGTATGGTAGAGGTGGGCAGAAATGGAAAGGAGGGAGTTGCTCTGCCATTGGTTGCTAGGAATTTATCAGAGCAGGGTCTGATAAAGAGACAGGACTCAATCAGACAATCAAATCCAGCAGCTATCTGAGGCCTGACAGGGCACTTAACCCTCAGTCCTGTAGGGCATGGTCCATGGTACTTGATGTAGACAGATGCTTGTATCTGTTTTCTGGGCTTGACCTTGAAGAAATCACTTTATTTATCAGGATCTCAATTTCCTCCCCTGTACAGTGAAGGTTTAGACTAGATGAGTCCTAAGGTCCCTTCTAGCTCTCAGTCAATGGACACTAAAGGAAGAAGACTAGTGTAGTTTAGTTTTCTTATTCCCTATCCTGTGCTGGAGGTGGGTATGTGCATCTCTTTTTGCTCTCTCTAAGCTGGACTTGGTAGAGGCTGGTTGGTGAGTAGCCCTCTTTCAGGCTGAAATGGCATAGTTCAGCTAAAATTGCTCTGGTGCCTCTGTCCTTTCTAAGTCAGTTTCCATATAGATGTGTCTGTTTGTCCTTCATGCCTCTTATTCTCCCTACCCATTTACCCCCTGACTCCCTGCTCAACCTAATAGACTTTGCCTCTACATGCCCTCCTCAGGTTTCTAACCAGATCCAACTAATTAACTAATTTATTGGTTAATTTTCCAAAAGGAGATTAATGTGTTATTTAGTTCTGGCAGCTTCTATGTACACAGCTGTGGAGCTAAAACAGGTGTGTGTGTGTGTGTGTGTGTGTGTGTGTGTGTGTGTGAGAGAGAGAGAGAGAGAGAGAGAGAGAGAGAGAGAGAGAGAGAGAGAGAGAGAGGGAGAGAGACAAAGAGAAACAGAGAGGAAGAAACAAAGAAAAATATAGACAGAGGAGAGAGAAAAAGAGACAGAGACATAGAGGAACAGAGAAAGAGAAAGACAGAGAGATAGACATAGAGAGAGAGGAGACACACAGAGAGAGACAGAAAGGAGAAAGAGAAAGAAAGAGTGAAAGTGTTCATCTATGTATGTGTGTGTGATCTTGATCACATTTCTGGCAAACATATGTCCTAAATTCAAGTTAATTTTTCCACACCCACTCCAGCCCCCCCAAAATACTGAAGCATCAGGTTTCCAGTTCTTGCTAACACGCAATTATGTTTCCTGTTGAAAGATAAAAATCAGAGAGGTTCACCATGGGGAAATTGTTAGCATGTGTGGGGGTTTTAGTGTTTTTATTTCAGCAGAATTGCTAATTATGGAGGCTAACATAACTCACGTGTTAATGAAATAGACTTGAGACAGTAAATCACCACCAATGTGGGAGACGAGGAAAGATACAGATCTATAGCAAGTGGTAGGAGCCCCAAGCCTTTAATCTAACACATTAAAGTTTGGCTATGTCTTCAGGAGACACACAGGATCTCAAATTCAATAGGGTTAAATTAGACAAAATTGTATAATATATATATATATATATATATGGAAGAAAATAAATTCCACCAGGCAAACAGATTCTTGGGTAAAGGATTGTGATTTTTTTTTAATTTGGTCACTGGCCCAGTAAAAAGACAAAAAATATGGCAAATACTTTGAGAGGGAATAGTTCTTCTCATTCTTCCATTCTTCCTTTCTATACTTCCACCATATACTCTCTTTCATCAGAAATGCATGCTCATCAAACATCCTCTGATTTATCCTATCAAATACTGAAGGTGATTTAATGAAGTAAATCCCCATCCCTGACCAGAGTGGGACAATGATTTGTTGGATCATCTTTGAACCGTTGGATCCCTAATAACCCTTCAATTAAGGTTCCCTGTGACATTCCCATAGGCTGGCTTCCTATTAATAAGGAAGACCTGAAAAAACTGAGTTGTCTGAGTATAATGGAATATTATTATGTAATAAGAAATCAGGACTATTAGGAATTCAGAGAAATATAGGAAGATTTGTATGAATTGATGGTGAAAAATAAAATCGGTAGAACCAAAACACCCAAAACAAGAACTACAATGTCAAAGAAGAACAATGGAAAAAATGCCAAATCTGAGTAACAGAGAATCTAGGTATGATCTAGGGGAAGGGAGGAGGGTCACTTTGAAATGGTGTTGACATTGCTCTATGTATTACCTGGTGTCGTCTTCATATTGTATGTTTTTCCCTATATTTTTCTTTGTACAAGGAAGGAGCTTAATCGTGGAACAGAGATATTCCTAGAAATAACTATAACAAAACATGAATAAATGTTAAAAAATGAAAGCATAAACATAAAATTGCAATCAATCCATCAATCAACCAATCAATAATCATTTACCTAGCCTATTATGTACCAGGTACTATGCTAGGCAATAGAGATAGGAAGACAGAAATGAAGTGGTTCCTTCTCTTGAGGAGCTTATATTCTCTTCTTAAATACACACTTAAGAATATACTGAAAGCATATGAAATATATACAATATGATTAATTAAAAGAAGCACTGGAAGTGGGGAGGGAAGGAGCAGTAGAGGAACAGGGGGAGAAGAAAAGGCCTCATGTACAAGGTAGCATTTGAGTTGAGCTAGGAAAGAAACAGAGATGCCAGAGGGAGTTTCAAGTAAGGAGAATAGTAAGAAGGCCCATTTAGCTGGACATCGCAAGGGTATTATAGCATTTTATCTAGATGAGATGGGAATGTAACACTCCCTCTGGACTTAGTCCTTTCACGCTGATGCCTTCTTCTCTATGATGGGGCCTGGGTCTCTGAGGTTCTTCCAACCTGGAAAGCTCCAAAAATAGTTGTTAGAAAACAAAAGTATTAAGACAGGTAACATATATGAGCTGAGTTTAGAGCAAAGACAACCCATCAAGATTAGGGAATGTGGGTCTCCTCACCATCACACTCCCCAGCACACCAAAATAAATAAATAAATAACAGTTTTTTTTAGTATCATAGAGGGGATTCCAGTGATCCAGGTGAACAGTAATGAAGGCCAGAACCCCGGTTAGTAAGTGTCAGGACTGACACTGAGACTCAAACCAGGTCTTCTCATTTCAATTTTAGTATTTTTCACTTCATAGCTTTTTAGAAAAAAAAAAATCCATTGCGGATGCAAGGGTCTTGAACATGATCTCTGGGAGACCTAGAGAAAGAAAACTACTTGAAGAAAATGATTGCTTCATTTTTTTGTTTTGTATCTCCAGCCTCTCCATAATTACTCACACTTAATACTTGTTTATTGATGGATTGATGGATGTCGACTCCAGCTTTCGTAGAGAATTCTATAGCCAGGTTTGACCCTTACCTCCTTCAGTTCCCTCAATGCAGTTGGGATACTATCTTGTGTTATTATGTCTATGAAGTTTAAACCCATTGTTACAGACCCTTTAGCTTCCCTGAGAGTCAATGTTTCTTTTCAATCTATCTTCTTCACAAAAACGTGTCATCTAAAATACTTTGTAAGCCTTAAAGTTATTATCAATACCCCTGCACTATTATTTTTCAAAGTTAAGGGGAGGACATAGACATGACAGAAAGGGGAGTGAGAGATCAGTATGCTAGGTTGGTATCTCCTCCCTAGAATTCATGGCTGGTCACAGGTAAAATAATACCATGTGAAATTCATAGGCTCTGGAGCAGAGTGCTTAATACCTCAAGGAAAGGTTGTGTCGATCCCACAGTCTCTGGGAGCATGTGTATTTTCTAGAGTAATTTCAATGATCAAAAGAACAACTCCCTTTCTCTTTTCTCACCACCATCCTCCCTTTCCACAGATGCAAATACTCATTTCTCACACCCACCCCAAACCTTGCAGGATAAGCTTTTTGTTCAGGCTCTCTTCATAGCATAGGTCCTTAGAGTTTAGGAGACTGTTGGCTGTGCACTGGTCCCAGGGTGAGGCTGCCCAAGAGGCCCAGATGGGAAAGCTGCCTGGAGCGTGGGCAGGAAGGCATGCAAACAAATATCTGGTTTGAATTGTGAAGCCGCAGTCCAAGTGGCCAACTTGTGTGGGTTTGACCAAATGTGTCAGGATGCTGGGCATTCCTTCCCATTCCCCCGCCCAGATGTACCCTCAGCCCTTGTAGGGAGGGAGTAAGGAATGGAAGGAAGAAGGGTAGAAGTAGCAAGACAGAGTGAGAGGGCTGGACAAGGATCAGTGACAGAGTGACCCGGCTTTTCTAAGTAATGGCCAGCTAAAGGATGGCATGGTCAGAGACAGGAAACTTGATCCTAGTGGGTGCCTGCACAGGAGAAACATTTGGGAGGCTGGCAAGTGGGCACTTAGGGAGGGTCCATCAGGACAGCAGGCAGAGCTGGACAGCTGCAAGTCGTATGCCCTGTCTCATAAAGGCAGCCTGGCGTGGCGGAAAGAACAGGGAATTTGAAGTGAGGCAAGTAGACAAGTTCTAAGCAATTGCCCAGATCTAAATCTCATGATTTCCCAGTCCTTTTACCTTGGTTCATATCCAACTTTGACACTACCTGTGAGATTTTAGACAAGTCACTTCCCCTCCCTGGACCTCAGTTTACTCTTCTGTAAAACAAGTGGGTTGGACTAGATGAACTCTAAGGGGCTTTTAGTCTTGAAAAGCCTCTGATACAGATCATAGACTGCCCTGAGTCTTATACAACACTGGAAGTTGTGGCGGTACAGAGAGGGGGAATCAAGGCCAGAGGAGTCTCCTTGAACAACCTCTTCCCAACACACACACACACACACACACACACACACACCAGGGGATTTCCTGCTGTTTGTCTGCAGCGGAAGACCAAGTCCAAGGGCAGTTCAGGTTTCCTCTCAGTGGCACATTTCAGTAGTGCTTGGAGGAACATTCCTGGGCCTGCCCCTGCCTTTGCCCTTGTCCCTACCCCCCTCCTTTAGAGGGTGAACCTTCCCAGAGTAACTGGAGCCTGAAACAGCTTAAGGAATGAAATCCACACTGGGACTGAGACCTGTTCGAAGTTTACCTAGCTGAAAATAAAAATAGTCTGAGTTTCCCCAATGGGCCTCCAGGGTTGTTTGAGACCCTGCTGAAGTCTCAGTTTAGCAGGTGGGCTTTGCAGTAGGTAGAGGGGTGGCCAAGAAAGAACCTCTACAAACAGAAACATGCTGATGTTGAGCCATAGGTTCCCAGAACTAGAAAGGATTTTTGAAGTAATATTGCCCAACCTCGTTTGTGTGTGTGCTCTCATGTGCTTTGTGCAGAGTAGAGGATCAGGCAGGGTAAGTGAAAGCATTAACCAGTTTTTATCCTTCCCCCCCTTGTAACAAATAATCATTGTCAAGCAAAACAAATTGAAATGCTTGCCACAACCAAAAATGGATGTCTAATTCTGCACCTTGTGTCCATCACTTTTCTGTCAGCAGCTGGGTATGGTATTTCATTCTTAGTCATCTGGAATCCTGGCTGGTCATTGTATCCCTCAGAGTTGCTGAAGGCTTTCAAAGTCATTATCCTTTATGGTATCACCGTTATGTAAATTGTTCTGTGTCTTCTGTTCATTGTACTATGTATCAGTTCACACAAGTCTTCACAGGTTTCTCTGAAAATATATCTGTCATGATTCCTTATGACTATTTTATTATATTCATATACTACGGTTTGGTCAGCTATTCTCCAGCTGATGGGCACTCTCTTTTATTCTAGTTCTTTGCTGCTGTATGTCTTTCTGAACCTTTTTCCACTCTCTTTGTTCTCTTTGAGCGACCAGCTTAGTAGTGATACTATTAAGTCAAAGGGTATGTATGGTTTAGTGACTTTTGAGGCATAGTTTTGAATTGCTTCCCAGAATGACTGAACCAATTCATAACTCCACCAACAGAACATTAGTGTGTTCATCTTCCCATAGGTCTTCCAACAATTGCCATTTTCCCTTTTGGTCATCTTTCCCAATCTGATCCAACCCCCTCATTTTACTGAGAAGGAAATTGAGGTCTAGAGAGAGGACATGGTTTTTCCAAGGCCACAGAGGCAATAAGTAGCAATTTTTATGATTTGTAATTTTGTAATTATTATAAAAAGTAGCAGAAACTCGATCCAAACACAGATCTTTTAATTCTAAGTTCAGGGCTCTTTCTACTATATTATGTTGTCATAGTTTATAAATAAGTAAACTGAGGCCCAGCAAGGGGGTGTCAGGAAAGTCCTTTATGTCTAGGTCTGCTGCATTCTTTGCAAAGTTTCAAAATGGTGCGAAACCCTTTAGTAGTTAGCCCACTACATACAACATTGCATGAGAGTTGAGCTACCTGAATCAATGGGAGGTTTTTCTTAACATTACTCCTCTAAAGAACCCTAAACTTTATCCATATGTAGATATTCACATATCATAAAATGTTCAAACTTTAATAGAAATACTGAAATCACAGGTCTAACCTTCTTGTTTTGCAGGGAAGGGAAATGAGACCCAGAGAGATCAAGCCACTTCAGTCAACTGATAACCATTTAAGTGTTTATTTATCATGTGCTAAGCTAATGCTAGCACTCTGCTAATAGCTGGGGCTACAAGGAAAAATTAAAAGAAAACCCTTCCCTCAAGGAGCTTATACTCTAAAGGAGGAACTATAAATGCTCATGAGACCAATTTCACAATTGACTCTCAGGAACCAATTCAAGCTGACTCCAGTACACCCAGGGAGACAACCCCTACATTAAAAGACATGTACAAGCTATGTTATACAAAGTAGACACAAGATAATCTAGAGGGGACTGCACTAGTAGATGAGATTAACCTTTCACCCCCACCCTTGCTTTATCTTTTCCTGTCTCTGCTCCTTTGCCTCCTCTAGGAGGCTGTGCAGTCCTCCTATCACATCTACTTATTCAAATTCAGTCTTTGGACACTCAGCTCAGATGATAACCCATAATATTAACTGACATTTATACAATGCTTTATTTAGGTTATCACATTTGATCCCCATAATGACATTGTAAGGAGGTTACTAAAAGCAATTACCCATTTTACAGATGAGAAAACTAAGAATTCTTTCTTGGGCATATAGGTTATCAGAGATAGCATTTAAACAAGTCTTGCTTGAATTTTCAAATTCACCTTGCTATCCAGAGCATTTTAAAATGAATCCAAAGACTTTTATAAGGTTTATAGTGCTGTAACAATGTCAGATGCTGTTATTATCCAAACCCACGATTTCATCAGGTTAGAGAATTCTGGGCATGAAAATCCCTCTACTAATACAAATCATGGCTCATGGCATTGGTGTCACTCATGGTCACCCATGGCATTAGTGAGCCTCCTACAGCACCCAGAAGTCAAGAAACTTGTTTAGAAAGATGCAGCCTATATATATCAGGGGCAACAAGAGCTTGAAACAGGAATTCCTGTACCTGACAACCAACTCTGAAGCAAGGGACAGTAAAATCACCTTCAGATGATAGCGGAGTACAAAGATCACCCCAGGAAGGAAACTGAGGCCCCAGGACACCATGAGGGTATGCTGGGAAGGATTCCTTTCCACTTCAGAAGAATCTAGCCATTTGATAGCTTGATAGCTATGTCAGCTACTTATTCTTGGTATTCTGGGGCTAAGGTCAGTTGTTTCTTCACACTTGTCATTCAAGAAGCCTGATTACTGTGGTGTGAGGAGTGGAGTGGAAACTTTTACAGCAAATAGATTTGAGTTCAGGATTGAAAGAGGACTTGAAATCTCATACACACACATCCCTGGAAAGAAGGAAGGAAGGGAAAAAGGAAGGAAGGAAGGAAGGAAGGACAGAAGGAAGGAAGGAAGGAAGGAAGAAAGAAAGGAAGGAAGGAGAGAAGGAAAGTGGGAAGGAAGGAAGGGAGGGAAGAAGGAAGGGAGGAAAGAAAGTTTGAGAAGCTGGAGAAAGCCAAGCTTTGGTGGGGAAGGGTGGAGGGGGAGAGGGACAAGGTCCAAATATGAAGGAGGTGGGCAGAGATGCCTCCAGGAAGGCATAGCCCCCCAGCAGATAAGGTGCTATGTTCCTTACTTGTTCCATAGAGTATGTGGGGGAGGATATAGAATACCCCCCCCACACTTCATGGGAAGGTGAGAAATAAAGGATCCTTCCAAGATTGCTAATGATCCTTGGGTCTCCTCTCCCTAGACAGTAATATATGCCTCTGGCTCACTAAGAGGACAAGACTGTTGTATGAAGCAAAAGGGAACAGGTTTTCTAAACCTTTGTCCTCGTGCCTAGGTCATTCTAGGGGTTAGAGTTCACCAACCCCAAGAACCACAGAGAGTATTAAAACTGATTCCCCAGCTGTTCCTGTTTCCCCTCCCCAGCTCCTCTTCTTCCCTCTCACCATCCTGATACCAGCTCCTCCTAATCACAGTTCAAGCCTTGCTTACCTAGATTCCTCTCTGCCTCCTTCCTTAGAAGAGTATAATTCCATCTGTAGCCCTGGGGCAAATTTTCTTTATCTTGAGGCAATACCCTTATTCTTCCACCCTGGTTATAGCTCTTAGGAGTCAAATTTGAACCCACATATGTATGACTTAAGGCCAACTCTTCCTACCCACTATGTCATACTGACTTTTTAAATAACAATTTGTAAATGTTTGATTTCTCCCCTACTAAACTATTATCTTTACAAAGGCAGGGACTGTGTTTTGCTCATTTTTTCAAAAATCTCTGAGCCCAGGTCCTTGCACAAAGTAGACACTTAGGAAATATTGGCTGAATGACTCATAATTGGATTGGATTGGACTGGGTCCAGAGTCCAGAATGTAGAACCTCAATTTCCAAATGGAGCTTGATGTCCAGAGAAGACATCAGTTAGGCCTAGGCTTAGAGACTCGTGCAGGTAAAATGAATGATTATAAGGGTGTTCTCACAAACAGAACCCACTACTGTTAAAGGGAAGTCATTTAAGAGGCCAAAGGTGAAGGACTACTGGGCACAAAGAAATGGGAGCCACCCGGGCCCTGTTACCCTGCTATCACCTCAGCCTTGGCCTCTCTTCCAAGATCCTGAAAATCTTCCTTATATCTCAACTTTCTGTAAAAGCAAAGCTTCCCCTGGGAAAGCCAACTGGGAAGGCAATTTTCCAAGACCATTTGCAGAATTGGCCAAGACTTCAACTGCAAACATGAAAAGGCATTTTTTGGTACCTCAAATGGGGCTTGGAGGAGACATTGCTGAACTTGTTTTAGGAATAAATTTTGACTGCATCATTTTTATTGCTTTGTATATAAATGTCAAACTCAATTTGCTCAGCCAAGGAAAATGTGTCTGTGTATATATGTATATGTGTGTGTGTATGTGTGTGTATGCTATAGAATAGGGCACAAGTGTTTTATATATATATATATATATGCATATATATATATATATACATACATACATATATGCATTTTGGCTCTTCTCCATGGCATATGTGTATTTGGTACTATATTCCAATACTACACAGTAAGATGTGTGTGTGTGTGTGTGTGTCTGTGTGTGTGTGTGTGTGTGTGTGTGTGTGTGTGTGTGTACAACATGGAAGGACATTATAAACATTTCTGATAGGCAAGAGCTTATATTACAAGCTGTAATATCATCTTGAGTTAAAATGTAGAGGCTTCTTACATTCTGTAAAAGTAAACAAACAACTCTTACTTCCAAAACTTTGGATTAGCTACCTTCTCTCTTTTTTGAAAGCTTATAGCTACTGATGACAAAAATTTGAAAAAAACAAACAAACAAACAAAAAAGAATGATTCTCACTGGTACAAAAGAGAGCTCACCCACTCTAAAAATAGCCACTCACATTTATGTAGAACTTTGGGGTTTATCAAGCCAGATGTTGACATTTATTAGCTTGTGACCCTGGCCAAGTCACTTAACCCTATTTGCCTCAGTTTCCTCATCTGTAAAATTATCTGGAGAAAGAAATGGGAAACCACTCCAGTATCTTTGCTAGGAAAACCCCTAATGGGGTCATGAAGAATCAGAAACAAATGAAATGACTGAGCAGTAACAAGTCAGGTGTTGAGTAAAGTTGCACAAATATGATTATCTTCATTTGACTGTTGAGGAAACTGAGGCTCATAAAGGTTAAATGACCAGTGTAGCAAGTAAGTGTGGGAGTCAGAATTAAAACTTGGGTCTCTTGAAGTTCAGTTTTGTTTCCTCTGTGCCCCACTACCTTGGTAAGGTATATATCAAGACATAATAGGCTACAGATTGGATTTGTAGTCATAGGACCTGAGGACTATGCCCTAGCTCTTCTGCCTACAAACTGTATGCCCTTTGGTAGGTCATCTAAATCATCTTATCTTTGTTTCTCCATATGTGGAATGGAGATAAGAATACCTGTCTTCCTCATGGGCCATTGTGAAAAACAAATAATCTAACATAAGTAAAGTGGTTTGTAACCTGGAAGTACTCTGGACATAGCAGCTAGAATGACAAGAAAGTGACAGCAGTAACAAGCCAGGGTGCAGTGGAAAGAATGCCAGTATTGGAGTCAGAGGACTTGGATTGCAATTCTCACTCTGATATATACTTGTTTGTTCAGTCATGTCCAGCTCTTTGTGACCCCATTTTGGGGTTTTCTTGGCAAAGACATTAGAGAAGCTTATCATTTCTTTCTCAAGTTCATTTTACATATGAGGAAACTGAAGTAAACAGGATTAAGTGACTTGCCCAAGGTCACACAGCTAGTAAATATCTGAGGCTGTATTTGAACTCATGAAGATGAATCTTCCTGATTCCAATACAGATATTTACTACCTGGGTTATATGCAGCAAATCATTTAACCTCAATGGAAATCTCTTTCCTTCATTATAAAATGAGGGAAGATGGTGATCTCAGGAAGGTCTTAGGTTCCTTATAAGTATAAGTCTATGATCCTTTGATGCCTGTGATGATCTTGATTTCCTCAGCATGGAGCAGCTCTTAGCTTAGAGACAAGGAGGGGGGCATTGGGAGAATCTGAATAAAGAAATCCAGGATAAAAAGACTTTCAAAGCCTTCATGTGCACAAAGTTAGAGGTGAGGGGAAGGGAATAAGCACTTACATAGCCCCTACCAGGTGCTAGACACTGTGCTAAGGGATTTTTTTTTCCTATAAATATTATCTCATTTTGATCTCCTACCATTGTGATCTTGAGAAAACTAAGGCAAACAGAGGTTAAGTGACTTACTCAGGATCACACAATAGGTATCTGATGTCAAATTTGAACTCAGACATGTAAGTCATAAGAAAATTGGAAAGGCATGGCACACTAAGTTAGAAAGGGCTTTGAGTGGGCAAAGGATCTGCTGGAAACCCCCTTTGTGGCCCTTTAAAAAGTGAGACACCTTCTCTAAGTAGTCAGTCCAAAAAGGATAAAGCTTTGAGAGTTGTAATTTCTGGCAGCAAAGGAGAGAGTCAATTTTGGAAGAAAAACCAAGCTTTTCTAAAGGAATTATTGGGGTAGGGGGCAGATTTCTCTCTCCTTACTCTCTCCTACTCCTATCGTCCATGGAAACTTGCCGTGAATTAGATTGCTTTGTTGAATTTAACTGTGGAGAGGAACAGGCTTAGGAAGTTTGACTGAACAATCTATGCAAGAGATGATTCAGTCAAAAAGGAAATGTACTAGTATACTCTGAGAAGAGAAAATGTGTGTGTTCTGTGTGTGTTCCCTACATGTGTGTCTAATAGTATTCTTTATGGATATGCCTACTTTCTCCACTGACACAGTGTGTGCTTGTGGGAGTATATACTAGTTTTAAGGGAGACATGTTTTGTAGCTATGGTTATTATACTATCTCAATTAAGGCCTTTGCTTTGAGCTCTTTGTTACTAATGACTGACTATTAATGGTAAATGTGCCATTAGGGGTTCCTGAGCTAGAGTTTTGAGACTGAAAACCCAAAGAGTATCTTGAACCACAGGAAGTCTCTGCTGTCGACTCTGCTGTAGAAACAGTTAGTTGGTGCAAACTGAGAAATCCCTATATATACAAAAATAGTATACAAATACAATATACAAAACTTTATACAAAATAGATTTTAAAATAAGTACAAACAATTAGAGGAAGGAGGTGACAGTAGTTAGGGATAGTTCAAGGATAGTTTCATGTAGAAGGTAGCAATGAACTAAGGTATGAAGATTAGGGATTCTAAGAGATGGAGGTGAGGAGGTAGTACATTCCATGCAAGGGGACAGGCAGGACAAATGCACCGAGATAGGAGATCAAGTGCCGAATAAGAGGAACAGTGAAAAAGAAAGTTTGGCGCACACAATGGGGTAATAGCTATCTGATAAGATAGGAAAAGATACGTTGGGGCCAGATTTGAAAGGACTTTAAATACTTTGTACTATAGGTAATAGGTAACCAATGGAGTTTATTCAGTAGAGGAGTGACATGGTCAACTCTCTTTCTAGCCAAATTTCCCATTATCCCTGCCAGGATACTCAACCTTGTATCTGAAAATATGGCCCTGGCACAAACAGAAGACATGAAGAGAGGAGAGATGAAAAATCCTCAATTCTATGACTATAGATGGCCTGAGGATCAGCAGAGAATCAATCGGGAGCCCTGAGGAATGATCTATGTCAGAAAAGAAGCTCTTGTCCCAAACTATGTTTTCTTCCATCTACCCAGCAGTGAGATGAGGAGATATTTGTAGTCCTATCCTGTGCTTCATGAAGGTTGATGGAAAAACCGGCACCCAATGTCAACATCTTCATATTTCAGTAGGAGATGAATGGGACCTCATGAGGAGGCCCATGGCTTGTTCTTCTCTAACTCTGCCAAAAAATAGGAGAAAATGGGCGTGAGATAATCAAGGACAATTAGACACAAGTGGCAATAGAACGCAGCAGAAAGATGGCCAGGTTACATTTGATGATGGGCTCTGATATTTATTATAACAAACCAGCATGTATATAAATAATGCTTTAAGGTTTGAAAATACTACCTCTATGGAGCTCCATAATTCTGTGAGATGTCTGCTATTATTATTATTATCTTCCTTTTATAGATAAGGTAACAGAGGATGAGGAACTTTCCCAGAGTTGGTTGTTCAGTCATGCCTGGCTCTTTGTGACTTTATTTGGGGTTTTCTTGGCAAACATACTACAGTGGTTTACCATTTCTTTCTCCAGATCATTCTACAGATGAGGAAAACAGAGTTAAGAGTCTTGCCTATGGTCACAGAGCTAGTAAGTGTCTGAGGCTGGATTTGAACTCAGGTCCTCCTGACTCTAGCTCTAGCACTCTATCCACTGTGCTGCCTTGCTGCCTATTATAAGAGGTATACAACTGTTAAGTGTCTGAGGCTAGATCTGAACTCATGTCTTCCCAGTCCCACGTCCAGTGCTCTACCCACTGCATCACCTAGCTGCCTCAGTTTCTTCAACAGAGGCTCTTAGTTTTAGCCCTAAAAGGAACTCCAGTGGTCCAAAAACTCATTTTTACAGTTAGGAAAAATGAGGTCTAAAGAGGATAAATGAATTGCCTAAGTTCATAAAGTGGCAAAAGTAGGGTATGAACCCAGGTCCCCTGACACTCTTGTTGCATGATCATGGGCAAGTCACTTAATCTGAGTCTTTACCTTCTCATCTATACAAAGAGATTAATAATAGCACAGTCTACTCTGTAGGGTTACTCTGGGAAATGGACTTTGAGATCTTGAAAGTATGATAGACGCTGGAGGTCCTATGAGTAAATACTTCCTAAAGGTCAAGATGATTAAATATTGAAATAAGCAAACAAAAGGGAGAAGGCACTTTTTAAGGGCTGCTTTAATATTTAATTCATTCAGGAGCAAATAATATGTCTTAGGACCAGATAGGTGCTAATTAGCCCAGAGGCTGAGTTCTGCTGGCTTCTTGCAGTTCCTTTCAGGTGGCATGCCACCAGAATAGCTAATCAGTGGCAATGTCAGCAAGCCAACATAGATCTCTTGTAAGAAGCCTGATCTCCCAAGTTGGTAGCTTCCCCCTCTCCAAATCACTGTCTATTTATCTTATAAATACACTTTATTAGGAGGGCAGCACCAAGATGGCAGGAAATTCTGTGAGCTGCACCAACAACAACCTCAAATACCTATAAAATATGAATCTAAACAAATTTTAGAGCTACAGAACCCACAAAGTGACAGAGAAACAAATCTCCCACTGAAGGCAGCCCAGCAAGCCTACAGGAAGGGTCTATCTGAGTGCACTGGGAGCAGAGCACTGTTTCCATGTGCCCCACAGTTTTGGCCTCAGGGTGGCCCTGACCAGCAGCTATGAGAGCAGACTTCAGGAGAGTTAATCACCAGCAGATGTGGTGGTTTCCAGACTCCTCAAATCATAAACACCAAAGAGCAAGTGAAAGGTCAGTTTGGAACTCTGTTGGAAAGGAAGGGCACAGTCTGACCCCTGCCCCAGGGGGAAGAGGTGGCAGAGCTACAGCAGCTGTGGCTGCTTCCCCTCAAGCCTGCCTCCATAGCTCCTGGCCTGCAGATCATAGGCGGACCAAGAGACCATTCAGAGGGTAATCATTCTTGCTTTGACCTGCTTGGATCTGGATCACGGTCTTGGATGAAGTGCTGGAGTGTGTGGCCAGTGGGCCAGAAATTGTGGGGGCTGCAAAGAGGGAGCCCCCTGATAGTTCTGGCAGCTGTAAAACCCCTGTTATTTGTGACAAAACTCTCCTCTCTAGAAGTAGAGAACTACTGTGGCAAAGAGCTCAAAAGTCAAATAATTGACAGGCAAAATGAGAAAGCAGAGGAAACAAAGCAAGCAGAGCAATCAAACCTTAGATTTCATTTTTGGGGACAAAAAGGATCAAAGCATAGAACTGGAGGGAGACAATGAAGTTAGAATTCATCCATTAGAAGCTTCCAAGAAAAACATGAACTGGTTACAGGCCATAGAGGAGCTCAAGAAGGATTTTGAAAATCAAGTAAGAAAAGTAGGGGGAAAATTGGGAAGAGAAATGAAAATGATGCAAGAAAATCATGAAAAGTGAGTCAACAACCTGACTGAAGAAAATAACACCTTAAAAAATAAACTAACTCAAATGGCAAAAGAGACCCAAAAAACCAATGAGGAAAAGAATGTCTTAAAAAGTCAAATCTGCCAGATGGAAAAGGAATTTCAAAAGCTCAGTGAAGAGAATAATTCCTTCACAATTAGATTGGAGCAAATGGAAGCTAATGACTTTATGAGAAATCAAGATACTATAAAACAGATCCAAACAAATGGAAAAATAGAAGGCAATGTGAAATATCTCATTGGAAAAACCACTGACCTGGAAAATAGATCTGGGGGAGATAATTTAAAAATTACTGGACTACCTGAAAGCCATGATAAAAAAAAAAACAAAAAAAAACCCCTATAAATCATCCTGCAAGAAATTCTCAAGGAAAATTGCCCTGATATTTAGAACCAGAGGGAAAATAGAAATTGAAAGAATTCACCAATCACCTCTTGAAAAAGATCCCAAAAAGAAAACTCGGAGGAATATCATAGCCAAATTCCAGAGTTCCCAGATTCCAGAGTTCTCCCAAGGAGAAAATATTACAAGCATCCAGGAAGGAATAATTTTACTATTTTTGAAACATAATCAGGATAACACAAAATCTAGCAGCTTCCACATTAAGGCATTGAAGGGCTTGTAATATGATATTCTAGAGGTCAAAGGAACTAGGATTAAAACCAAGAATCACCTATCCAGCAAAACTGAGTATAATTCTTGAAAATATGGTCATTCAATGAAATAGAGGACTTTCAAGCATTCTTGATGAAAAAACAGAGTTGAATAGACAATTTGATGTTCAAATACAAGAAGCAAGAGAAGCATGAGAAGGTAAACAGGGAAAAGAAATCATAAGGAATTTATCAAAGTTGAATTGTTTATATTCCTACATGGAAAAATGATAATTGTAACTCATGAGATTTTTCTCAGTATGAGGATAGTTGAAGGGAATATATATGTATACATACATATATACATTTATATAAGGGTCTATGTGCATATAAATACATATGTGAGTTTGAGTATATATGTGTACATGTATACATAGACAGAGGGCATAGGATTAGTTGAATACGAAGGGATGGTATCTAAAAAATAAAATTAAGAGATGAGAGAAGAATATAATGAAAGGAGATAGGAGAGACAAAATAGGGTAAATTGTCTCATATAAAAGAGGCAAGAGAAAACTTACAATGGAGGGGAAGAACAGGAAGGCAAAAGGGAATAGGTCAACCTTACTTTCATTGAACTTAGGTTAAGGAGGGAATAATATACACACTAAATTGGGTATCTTACCCTACAGGAAAGTAGGGGGGAAGAGGATAAGAGGGGGTTGATAGAAGGGAGGGCAGATTGGGGGAGAGGGTAGTTAGAAGCAAACATTTTTGAAAAGGGATAGAGTCAAAATAGAAAATAGAATAAGTGGGGGCCGGGATAGGATGAAGGGTAATGTAGTCAGTCTTTCACAATATATCTACTATGGAAATGTTTTGCATAACTACACATGTACAACCTATATTGAGTTGTTTATCTTCCTTGTAGAGGTGGGTGATGAGGGAAGAAGGGAAAGAATCTGGAAATCAAAGTTGTAAAATCAAATGTTTAAAAAATACATTATTATTATTATTATTATTATTATTATTATTATTTTACATGCAACTGGGAAATAAGATATATAGGCATTGGGGTATAGAGATCCATCTTGCCCTACTGGAAGGTCAGTGGGGTATGGGGGAGGATAGAGAGAGCAGATTGGGGGAAAGGGCAATCAGTGGGATCTCTGTTTTGGGTGGTGGGTGGGGGAAAGATGGGGAGAAAATCTATAACTCAAAATGTTGTGGAGATGAAAGTTGAAAACTCAAAATAAACAAAATACAGTGAAGAGTGAAAAAAATAAATTGGAGACAACAAATAGAAAAAAATAAATACATTCTATTATATTTAGCTAAGTACAGTAGAATGTAAATTGTTTATTGAAAAGGGTTCACTTTTTTAGAGCCCCTCACCCCCATCTCACACAGGGCACACAAGAATTTAATTAATGATTGTTAATTTGAATTGAAGAGATACCTGAGCCAGATTTGAACACATAAACTGGGAGAAAAGTTAATTGGGTCCTATAGCTCAAACATAACTTACATGGAGACAGAATATTCAGGGAGCCCCCCGCCCCCACCTCTTTTGTTATTTATTCAAATGGAAACTTTGTGAAAACTGTAGATTTGTCAGCCACATAATTTTCAGAAAATCAGAGAAGTGGCCACTTAGGGGAAGCTGGCTGGATGTTTTCTCTGTACACTTTCTACTCTGCCCTAACACCCGAGATTATAGTTTCTCTCCTTGTATGTCAGTTATAAAGTTATCTATTCTCAATGGCAGCAAGAAAAAAGATCTTTCCTTCTCTAGCAAGTCTGGATCCTATTGACACTCAGATCCTGCAGATTTCTCCCTGGACAACTATCTTTGAACTGAGGACTTCTTAGGCAAGCTGGGAGTTTCCTGGGGTTTTTCATTTTGGTTTTTTTCATATCGATTTTGGAATTTTTAACTAGGTTTGTGCCTCTGATCTTTTCTCAGCATCTGTAAAATCCCTTATTTCCCACATGTTTTACAGAATCAAACTATTGGAGAAACAAACTTCAGGTGAACTTTGCTAAAGGACTTTTGCCCTGGACCTTTTTATCTTTGGGAACAGCTTTCGGGGAAAGAGAGGAAACAGTACATGTGGATGGTCAGAGGGCCTTACAAAGCTTGGCCCTTGGAGACCGCAAAAAACAAAAAGGAATTCCTGGAAGAAAGTGAGTCAAAGGTTAGAACCCAATACAAGATGAAAAGTCATGATGCAGAGATAATTTGCTAAAATGCCTGGTTTTAAGGATTTGTATTAATCAAGAAAAGCAATGGTTCCCAAATGGTGAATCTTAAAAAAAAAATACATTTGGCTTTGGAATGCATTATTCCAGTTAATTGCATTATTATAGTATTTGCATATCATGGTGCATAAGACAATGTGGCATAAAGGCACAGAGTACAGAACTTGGAGATAGGAATCATGAATTAAAAAATAATTTCTGATACTTATTAGGTATTTAACCACAGGCAGTGCTTACTGCCTCTGAGCTTCAGCTTCTTCATCTGGACAATGAAGCTAATTATACCTATTGTCATTACCTGGTCATAAAGTTATAATGAAAATCAAATTCTATACACACCCATATATATGTTTGTGTATATATTTACATGGATACTTATATGTATATTCACATACATATATGTATATTTATGTATATCTATCTATCTTGTTTTACAACTTTTAAAGTACCATACCAATATCAGTTGTTATTATTATTTTATATTCCAGGTATTCATTTCTAGTAAAGACAGAGTGAAGTTAAACTGTTAAGATCTAATTCAAAATAAGAAAGTTGATTCCTCATTCTGATCCTATAATTTCTTTCTGAGTGCTCTTTAGAGATGTGAAAGGGATGGGCAAGACAGATTAATGTCAGGCAGTCACCTACATAGTCTTCTTTCTTTTGTCTTCATTATTTATGTCTTATTCTGAATTCAAACAACATGACCCAATCTGAAGAATATATATAAAACACACAGAATGATAGCGGGAGTTATAGGTGAAGCCACAAATTTATACTATGTACAACTTATAATAAATTCAGTGTTACTTCCCAAACTGTCCCGTTTATAACTATTTCCCTCTAAACTTCCTTCTATTTCCTGTTGTGCATTTTCAGAAATCTTTCAATGACTTTAGATTCCTTTCTTTTTACCCCACTTAATAGTATTTTATTTTTCCCAATTACATGGAAAATAGTTTTCAACATTCAATTTTATAAGATTTTGAGTTCCAAATTTTTCTTCCATCCCCCTTCGCTAAGATAGCAAACAATCTGATATAGGTTATACATATACAATCATGTTAAACATATTTCCATATTAGTCCTGTTGTGAAAGAAGAATCAGAAACAAAAGGGGAAAACCAGGAGAAAAAAAAAATAGTATGCTCCAATCATTCAGAGTCCTCAGTTCTTTCTCTGGATGTGGCCAGCATTTTCCATTATGAGGTTTTTTTTTTTTTTAATTGTCTTCAATTGTTGTATTGCTTTGTAGAGCTAAGTCTATCGTGGTTGGTGGTCATGCAATGTTGCTGTTATTACGTAGCTTGTTCTCCTAGTTTTGCTCACTTTACTCAGCATCAATTTATGTAAATTTTTCCAAGTTTTTCTGAAGTCTGTCTGCTCATCATTTCTTGTAGAACAATAATACTTCATTATATTCATATACCACAACTTGTTCCATTACTTCCCAATTGACGGGCATCCCCTAAATTTTCCCTACCACAAAAAGAACTGTTATAAATACTTTTGTACATATGGGTCTTTTTCCTCTTTCATGATCCTGTTGGGATATAGACCCAGTAATGGTATTGCTGGATCAAAGGGTATGTACATTTTATAACCCTTTGGGTATAGTCTCAAATCATTTCCAAATGGTTGGCCCAGTTTATCACTCCACCAACAATGCATTAGTGTTCCAATTTTCACACATCTTATCCAACATTCATCATTTTCCTTTTCTGTCCTATTAACCAATCTGATAGATGTGAAGTGGTACCTCAGGGTTGTTTTGATTTCTTGTCTCTAATCAATAATGATTTATAGTATTTTTATATGACTATAAACAACTTTAATTTCTTCACCTTAAAGCTACCTGTTCATATTCTTTGACCATTTATAAATTGGAGAATATCTTGTATTCTTATAAATTTGACACACTTCTGTATATCTTTGGGAAATGAGGCCTTTATCAGAAACACTGGCTGTAAAAATTGTTTCCCAGCTTTCTGCTTTCATTCTAATCTTGCTTGCACTGGTTTTGTTTGTGCAAAATCTTTTTAATTCAATTTAATCAAAATTATCCATTCTGCATTTTATAGTGTTCTATATCCCTTGCTTGGTCATAAATTCTTCCCTTCTCCATAGATCCGAGAGGTAAATAATTCCTTGCTCTCCTAACTTGTTTATGGTTTTACCCTTCATGTTGATATCATGTGCCCATATATTTTTTTTTGCTTTTGGAGGGGGGAAGGCAGGACAGTTGGGGTTAAGTGATTTGCCCAAGGTCACAGGTCTGATAAATATCAAGTGTCAAAGGTCAGATTTGAACTCAGGTCCTTCTGACTCCAGGGTCAGTGCTCTATAAACTGCACCACCTAACTGCCACAATCATGTGCCCATTTTGACCTTATCTTGGTATAGGGTATGAGATGTTGGCCTATGGCTAGTTTCTGCTGTACTATTTTTCAGTTTTCCCAGAAGTTTTTGTCAAACAGTTACTTTTTATCCCAGAAACTAGAGTTTTGGGATTTATTGAATAGTAGATTACTATAGTCATTGACTCCTGTGTCTTGTATACCTAACTTATTCCACTGAACTACCACCATATTTCTTAGCCAGCACCATACAATTTTGATAATTGATGCTTTATAAGATAGTTTTAGATCTGGCATAGCTAAGCCACCTTCCTTAGCATTTATTTTCTTATTGATTCTCTTGATATTCTTGATCTTTTGTTCTTCCAGATGGATTTTATTATTTTTTCTAGCTCTATAAAATATTTTAAGCTAAATTGATTGTTATGACACTGATTGAGCAAATTAATTAAGATAAAATTATCATTTTCTTTATATTATCTCAGTCTACCCATGAGCATCTGATATTTTTCCAGTTATTTAGATATGACTGTGTTTGTGTGAAAAATGACTTGTAATTGTATTCATATAGTTCCTGAGGTTGTCTTGACCGGTAAATTCCCAAATATTTTTATTGTATATGATTATTTTCAATGAAATATTTCTTTCTATCTCTTGATGCTTAGCTTTCTTGGTAATATATAGCAATAAGGATGATTTATGTGGATTTATTTTATATCCTGTGACTTTGTTAAAGTTGTTCATTATTTTTTGATTCTCTAGGATTCTCTAAGTATACCATCATGTTATATGCAAAGAGTGATAGCTTTGTTTCTTCTTTGCCTAGCCTAATTCCTTAATTTTTTTCTTTTCTTATTGTTAAAGCTAATATTCCTAGTATAAATACTGAATAACAATGGTGATAATGGACATCTCTGTTTCACCCCCAATCTTTTTTTTTTTTTAGGGTTTATAGTTGATTTTATTTTATTTTTTTTAAACAAATGCTTTATTAACTTCTGTTTTACATCATTCATTTGCGCCAGATTTTGAGTTACAATTATTTTCCCCCCATTATTCCCCTACCCAACCTCCCTGAATAGCAGTCCCACAAGATATCGCTTCCTCCAATCTGCTCTCTCCCATACCTTCTCCCATACCCCCATCGACTTTCCATTAGAGGAAGATGAATCTTTGTGTCCCAATGCCTGCACATCTTATCTCCCAATTATAGGCAAAAGAGTATTAATAATAGTATTTATATATCTATTTGAAACATTTAATGTTACGACCTCGAATTTCAGATCCATTTCCTTCCTCCCTTGTCACCCATTCCTTCTTGGGAGATAAGTAATTCAGTATATGTGGTACATGTCTAGCTATGCAAAACATTATCATAGTAGATATATTGTACAAGGCTGCTTATAATTCCCTCCCACTCATCCCACCCCCAACCTGGTCCATTCCCTACATGATCCTGTCCCTCTTCTATAGTGGGTACTTCCAACCTCCCCTCACCCCAAGGATGCCCTCCCATCCATCATCCCTCCTCTCCTCCCCCTTCCCCCTATCCTGCTGCAGGTTGAGATATCCCATTTAGTATGTATGTCATTTTCTCCCTGAACCAAATTCAATGTGAATGTGGTTTTGCCTTTTTAGCCTTCCTTATTCTCCCCCTCCTTTGCAACCACTTCCCTACATGAGATAGTTTACCCTACCATGTCTCTCCCCATCTCCTCTTGCCACTTTCCTCTCTCACCTCATAATTTCATCCCTTGAGTATTCTCCCTTCCCAACAAATTCAACCTATGCCCTCTATCCATATATAACTGTAACCATATACACACACATTCACATATGTATTCATATGACCACACCCCCTTCTTCCATTATTTTCATAGTGAGAAAGATATTATCAGTCACAGTTATTGCTTTTCCATATAGGAATGTAAATAGTTCAACTTTGATAAGTTCCTTTTGATTTCTTTTCCCTGATTACCTTCTCAGGCATCTCTTGCTTCTTGTGTCTGGATGTCAAATTTTCTATTCAATTCTGGTTTTTTCCTCAAGAATGCTTGAAAGTCCTCTATTCCACTGAATGACCATATTTTCCCCTGAAACAAAATACTCAGTTTTGCTGGGTAGGTGACCCTTGGGTTCATTCCCAGTTTTTTTGCCCTCTGGAATATCATATTCCATGCCCTTCGATCCCTCAGTGTAGAAGCTGCCAGGTCCTGGGCTATTCTGATTGTGTTTCCACAATATTGAAATTGTTTCTTCCTGGCTGCTTGGAGTATTTTCTCCTTGATCTGGGGATTCTGGAACCTGGCTATAATATTTCTGGGAGTTTTCTTTTTGGGATCTTTTTCAGGAGGTGATCGGTGGATTCTTTCAACCTCTATTTTGCCCTCTGGATCTAAAACATCAGGGCAGTTTTCCTTGAGAATTTCTTGAAGGGTGATTTCTAGGTTCTTTCCTTGATCATGGCTTTCAGGTAGTCCAATAATTTTTAAATTGTCTCTCCTGGATCTATTCTCCAGGTCAGTGGTTTTTCCCATGAGATATTTCACATTGCCTTCTAATCTTTCATTTGTTTGGATCTGCTTAACAGCATCTTGATTTCTCATAAAGTCATTAGCTTCCATTTGCTCCAGTCTAACTCTGAAGGAATGAATCTCCTCAGTGAACTTTTGAGATTCTTTTTCCATCTGGCAAATTCGACTTTTTAAGGCATTCTTCTCCTCATTGCCCTTTTGGGCCTCCTTTGCCATTTGAGCTAGTCTATTTTTTAAGGTGTTGTTTTCCTCAGTCAGGCTGTTGACCCTCATTTCATACTTTTCCTGCATCCTTCTCATTTCTCTTTCTAATTTTTCCTCCACTTCTCTTATTTGATTTTTAAAGTCCTTCTTAAGGTCCTCTATGGCCTGCAACCCACTCATGGTTTCCCCTGGGGCTTTTGGAGCAGGACTTCTGACCTCACAGTCCTTTTCCCGCTCTATGCCCCCAAAATAGGAGTCTAGGGTTGCATTTTTCTGTTTCCTTTGCCTTGGCATGTTGCCACTTAATTGCTTGACTTTTGGGCTTGTTGCCACACTATGGCTTTAAGGCCAGCTAGAGGAATTTTCGTCCCGAACGTGTGGGGGGCAACTTCCGTTTCTGGCAAGCTGTAAACCCACCCACAACTTCCACCCTAGATCACAATCCAGATCCAGGGAGGTTAAAGCAAGAGCGATTACCCCCCAAGACTGATCGCTGGATCTCCCCACGATTTGTAGGCTGGGAGCTGGAAATGCCTATGAAAACTACAAAATGGCGTGTCTCCTCAGCGGCTTCTAGCTCCCATGGGAGGGAGCTGACGCATTCCCCAAATACAGGTCCCAAAGTCCATAGGACACTAACCTCTTACTTTGTCCTAGGCATGTCTATGTTGATAATTCTGGGGTTGCCACAGTTCCTGGTGTTCTGGGGTTCTTCCAGCTGGCTGCTGGCCCTGCCGCCCTGGGGATAAAACCTCGGCTCATGGGGACCTGGGCTCGGCTCGGCTGGGTCCTGCACTCTGCGCTGTGCGTGTTGCCGGCTCCCAGACTGGTGCGCTGGTCCTTCCTGCAGGGATGCTGGGCTGTCCTCAGTGGGAGGTTAGCTTTTCTGTGTCGTTCTGTGGGTGCTGGGGCTCCAGAAGTTGTTCAGAGTCCTTTTTTACATAGTTTGTGGGGAATCTGGGGGCAGAGAGGCTTGGATGAGCTGTTTCTACTCTGCCATCTTGGCTCTGCCCCCTTCACCCCCAATCTTAATGGAAATGCTTCTAGCTTATCCCTGTTACATATAATGCTTGCTGATGGTTTTAAATAGATGCTACTTATCATTTTAAGGAAGATTCCATTTATTCCTATGTTCTCTAGTGTTTTTAATAGGAATGGGTGTTGTATTTTGTCAAAAGCTTTTTCTGCATCTATTGAGATATTCATATGATTTTTAGTTTTGTTATTGATATGTCAATTATGCTAATACTTTTCTGAATATTGAACCAACTCTGCAATCCTGGTATAAATTCTACCTGGTCATAGTGTATTATCTTAGTGATAAATTGCTATAATTCCTTTGCTAGTCCTACCTGTTGTGCAAGGGGGTTCCTTGGCTTGTAATTTGCCTTTTGCACTGCACCTAGTGAACTCAGAGTCGGCCTGCTGTGCCACTAGCCCGTTGAGCCAGGAATGAAGGGTCTTGGTTGCTGTTCTCTGTTGTTGTTTAGAGCTTTCTGCTGACTGGCCCAGACACTGTTTGCACTGGACTGTATTCCCCTTTTACCCAGCTGAGAAGAACCTCTCCTAAAATTCTTCTAATTGATCTTAAGTTGGAAAATTGTTTCACTCCATCTTTTTGTAGGTTCTGTCACTCTAGAATCTGCTTAGAAGGCTTGATTTATCATTGTTTCTGGGGGAAACTTGGGAGAGCTCAGACAGTTTCCTTGTTTTTCTCTACCATCTTGGCTTCACCTCCATATTCCTTTTCTTTTTGGGGGGTAGAGGGTGAGAGGTCATGATATTGCTAGGGTATTCTTACCCAAAAAACAATGAAAATGAGAAGAAAATACAATACTTGTAACAAATAAGCATTGTGAATCAAAACAAATACTCACATTTTTCCTATCCTAAAATGGATGTCTCACTCTATGTCTTGAGAGGTGGGTAATATGCTTCATCATTTAGTGCTTTGGGGTTGAATTTGGTCATTGCACTGGTCAGAGTCCTCAAGTCTCCCCTAGTTATTTTAATTTACAATGTTCTGCTAACTTCACTTGGGATCAGTTCATACAAGTCTTTCCAAGTTTCTCTGAAACCATCCCCTTCATCATTTCTTACAACACAATGAATCAGTCTAATTGACAACATTCAATTATTATTAAAAATATTCAAAATTCAATTCAAAAATGTCAGTCTAATTGACAACATTCATTAAGGGCCTATTATGTGCCAGTCAGTGTGCAAAGTGCTAGAATACAGTAATATTTCATTATATTCATAAGTCAAAATTTGTACAGCCATTCCCCAGTTATTGGGCACTCCATTAGTTTCCAGTTCTTTGTTACAATTGAAAAAGCTGCTACAAACATTTTTTATGCATAGGTCTTTGTACAGGCCCAGGAGTAGTATCATCAGATGAAAGAGTATATAATTTAGTGACTTTGATGGCATATATACTAGCTAAAGTTTATACAGTACTTTGAAATTTGCATACGTATATAGATAGATAGATAGATAGATAGATAAATAGATAGAAAGATAGATATAATATGTACATATGATGTGTATATCAGATGTAGGATTTTAATTAAGATCAACTGACATGATATCCATATGGAAACTGGGACAAAGTGTATAAAGTATAAACACACACATCTCCATCTCTGTCTTTGTCTTTCTCTCTTTGTCTCTGCCTCTCTGTCTCTCTTTTCCCCTGACCCCTCATCTCATTGCCCTCTTATTTTTTAAACATTTATGTATATATTTATTATTTTCCTATACTGTACACTTACACTTCAATAAACAAAATCATTCCTTCATATATACAAGTATATATACTCCATATATACATAAATATATATATTTGTACTTATACATACATGTCTGAGTCTACAAGTATATAATTATTTAAATATGGATATATATGTCTGAAGGTGCAAGTATTCTATTTTTATAAAATTTATTTCTTTACTTTTAGTTTACAACATTAAATTCCACAATCCCTTGAGTTTCTAATTTTCTCTCCCTCCCTCTCCTCCTCCCTTCCCCCCATGGTGGCATGCAATCAAATATAGGATCTACAAATACCTTCACATTAAACATTAGTCAAGTTGTAAAGAAGAATTATAACCAATGGAGTGAATAATGAGGAAGAATAAACAAAACAGAGAGAAAGAGAGAGAGAGAGAGAGAGAGAGAGAATAGTTCGCTTCAATCTGCATTCAGACTCTGTAGTTCATTCTCTGAATGTGGATATCCTTTTCCATCATGAGCCTTTTGGAGTTGTCTTATAACTTTGCATTGCTAAAAGGAGCCCAGTCTATCAAAATTAGTCATCACCCATATGATGTGTCTGTAATTGTATACAAAGTTCTCCTGGCTCTGCTCTCCTCACTTAGCATCAGTTTATATAAGTCTCTCCAGGTTATTATGAAGTTCATCTACTCCTCATCTCTTATAACACAATAGTATTCCATTACATTAATATACCACAACTTGTTTAGCCATTCCCCAATTGATGGGCATCCCCTTGATTTCCAATTCTTTGCCATCACAAAAAGAGCTGCTACAAATATTTTTGTACATATGGGGTTTTCTCCCACTTCTATGGTCGCTTTGGGATACAGTCCTAGAAGTGGTATTGCTGGGTCAATGGGTATGCACATGTTTATAGTCCTTTGGGCATACTTCTAAATTCTACCCATGATGATTGAATCAGTTCACAACTCCACTAACAATGCATTAGTGTTCCAAATTTTTCACATCCTCTCCAGAATTTATCATCTTCCTGTTTTGTCATCTTAGCCAATCAGTGAGATGTGGTACCTCAGAGTTGTTTTCATTTGCATTTCTTCAATCAGTAGTGATTTAGAGCATTTTTTCATATCCTTATAGATATCTTTATTTTCTTCCTCTGAAAACTGCCTGTTCATATCCTTTGACCATTTATCAATTGGGGAATGACTTGTATTCTTATATATTTGTCTCAGTTATCTGTGTATTTTAGAAATGAAGCCTTTATCAGAGATAATGGTTATAAAAATTCTTTCCCAATTTTCCCCTTCCCTCTTAATCTTGGTTACATTGGCTTTATTCCTACAGAAACTTTTAAATTTATCATAATCAAAATTATCCATTTTGCATTTCATAATGCTCTCTAACTTTTGTTTGGTCATAAAGTCTTCCCTTCTCCATAAATCTGACATATAAACTATTCCTTGCTCTCCCACATTGCTTACAATATCAGCCTTTATACCTAGATCATACACCCATTTAGATTTGATTTTTGTATATGGTGTAAGATATTGGTCTTTGCCCAATTTCTGCCATATTATATTCCAGTTTTCCCAGCAGTTTTTGTCAAATAGTGAATTCTTATCCCAAAAACTGGGGTCTTTGGGTTTATCAAAGAGTAGATTATTATAGTCATTGACTGTTGAATCTCATATATCCAATCTATTCCATTGATCCACTGTTCTATTCCTCAGCCAGTAGCAAGTAGTTTTGATGACTGCTGCTTTATAATCCAGATTAAAATATGGTATGGCTAGGTCACCTTCCCTAGCACTTCTTTTCATTAATTCCCTTAACATTCTGGACCTTTTGTTCTTCCAAATGAATTTTGTTACTATTTTTTCTAGCTCCATAAAATAATATTTTGGTATATTGCTTGGTATGGCACTAAATATGTAAATTAATTTAGGTAAATTGTCGTTTTTATTATATTAGCTCAACATAGCCACAAGCAACTGATGTTTTTCTGATTATTTAGATCTGACTTTATTTGTGGAAAGTGTTTTGTAATTGCATTCATATAGGTCCTGGGTTTGTTTTGGCCAGTAAATTCCTAAATATTTGATAATGCCTAAAGTAACTTTAAATGGAATTTCTCTTTCTATCTCTTGTTAGATCATTTCCCTCTTATTTATCTGAATATATGATAGTGCATTCCAATAGAGAAATCAGGGAAGCAGGACTTCCCTAAGCCTAGAGATATAATGCTATTTTGAACTCTTAACTTCTATATAATATCAACATGACAAGGATTTGTTATTTCATAGGTATGGGAATGCACCTTAACAGTGTAGACATTCTTTTTATTAATAGGGGGGAAAGCAAGGCAATTGAGATTAAGTGACTTGCCCAAGGTTACACAGCTAATTAAGTGTCCAGTGTCTGAGACTGGATTTGAACTCAGGTCCTCCTGACTTCAGGACCAGTGCTCTCTATTCACTGTGCCACCTAGCTGCCCTGAGATATTCTTTTTGGAGAAGTAGAAATACTTTGGGAAGTTGACTGAGGTTCAAAGGGTAAGTCATTTTCCCATGATCACTCAATCAGTAAGTGCTTGAGTCAGGATTTGAAACCGTGACTTCCTGACTATGGAACACACCACACTGCTTCTGTCTATGGAAAACAATTTGAAAAACTATCACTTAGTAAAGTAGACTGAAAATGCATTCTAGATAAGGGCTATTTCAGGCTATCTGCTCCTATCAATTGTGCAGTGATCTATGGGCTACTTTTGAATTATTGCTATAAAATAGCATATTTCTGGAAACAGACATAAGCAACAAGCAAAATATTCCTTCTATTTAAAAATCAGCTAAATTCATGTATGTATGTATGTATTTAAGAACATATATATATGTATACACATGTATATACTACACTCTATCTATCTATCTATCTATCTATCTATCTATCTATCTATCTAATCCCTAACAGTTTGTTTTATTACCAAAATAGTACAGGTCATTTCTGATTAACTTTCTTTGATTCTACCCTGTGAAAGTTACCCTGTAACTGTGAGAGTTTCAGGGGGTGTACCATTCATAAGGATAAACTGACATGTTGTGTTTTGGAGAAATAAAACACATACCTTCCATGTCATCCCAGCAACCAATGACCCCCTGCTCAGTGAGTCAAGGCAAGCTCTTTGAAAATAAATTAATAATATCTCAGTGATATGCACACCCCCAGCATGGGAGAAGACCAGAAGTTTTCATTTAGATGTTTTACCTTTCAATAAGTACATCCATAGTTCCCAATGTAAAAGGCTAGAAATTGTGATATATGATATGCATTAATGCATGCACACATGTATATATGTATATGCATGTATATGCACACACATGTATGGATAGATATGTGTAAATATGCACAAATATAAAGAGAGAGCTAAGAAGAAAGGAAAATGAAAAAGAGGGAGAGAGGAAGCTATGAGCCGATCAGGGACATATATGCATGTATGTGTAGTATTTATATATGTGTATGATATGTATGAATGTATACATTTATACGCTAACATATGGATATTCCCATTAAATAGATGGAAAAAAACCAAATCATGGGGAGGTAATGAGGAGTGTTCCAAAGCCCCAGATGCTGGCGAAATTTATTTACAACCCAAAGGTTCATGGCTCCTGAATCAGTACTCAGTGATGCATCAATAACCAAAGACAACATACTGAGTCAATAAGTATTTGCTCATTTGTGCCTACTGTCTGTTACCAAGATTGTACTAGGGCCTCAAGAGAATATAGGAGGTTTCCCTCAGATTTATATGAAATGACCAGATCCAGGAAAGCAATTTACATCACAGTCACAAAAATATAAAAGGGGAAAATGAAAGCTTTCAGAACTCTGATCATACACTAAGTGTTAATGACATCTGAGGACTGATGGTGAAGCATGACTGTCACATTTTGGCAAATAGATTTTGAAATTTAAGTGTGGACTTGGGCAAGTGTTCAGAATTGGCTGATGTGTTGCTGTGTTTTGTTGAACATACTTTTTACAAGGGAAAGATTCTATTGAGCAAGAGGTAAATCATTGGAAATTCAAAGTGATGTAAAAAATAGCTTTAGTAAAATATTAGGAGGAAAAAAAAACATTTTTAGAGAAAGTCCCTTCCCTTAAGAAGTTTTCATTCTTGAAGAGATATGACTCACAAACATAAAAGAATAAGAAAGTGCCTTTGTGAAGATTAAAATTAGAATACATCCCTTTTAAAGAATGTATTTTAATTTATCTAATTAAATGATCATTTCCATAACATATTATAATAAAAATGACTATATATATGAAACTGAAAATTTACTATGCAATGCATAATTTGCTATTCCTTTCAAATATACAACAAATCTTTCAGGTAAATTTATTGTTTTTCTTTTTTTCTTCTCTTTCTCCTTACCCCACCCCAGTCCATATGTCCTAAAATGTTTATAATAATTCTCTTTATGGTAGCAAAAAAACTGGAAATTTCAGGAATGCTTCCTTATTCATGAAGATTTCTTCATGATTTCCCTTTGGTAACAACATTCCACCTGGGACCTTCCATAGCATTTGATTTCATGATCCTCTTATGTGTTTATTTTAAGGTTCCATAGATTTAGAAATGGAAGAAGTTCTCAAAAGTAATTGATTCCAAACCTTTTGGAAGTCATTCAATTGCTCTAAGATGCAACATACTCCTTTTTATAATGGAGGTAACAGTATCTATAGTGCTTACCTTACAAGGTCAATTTTAGGAGCAAACAATAGCTAATGGTAATAGCTAACATTCATATAATGCTTTAAAATTTCCAAAAATGCCTTACATATAATATGTCATTTAATCTTTACAGATATTTACTAACCCTGTGAAGTAAGTTCTATTACTATTCCCATTTTGTAGACCAGGAAAATAAAGTTAAGTGATTCGGAAGTGTTACACAGTTAAAAAGCAACTGAATCAGAATTTGAATTTATCTCTTTCTGATTCCTCTCCAGCAATCCATTCACCATGACACTCAGCTGCCTAAATGATACATTGCATGCAAAACTACATATAATTTACCCAAAAAAAGTAACTAGAGAAGCACTCTTGATCTTTGTAATGAAAATGCAAATTTAAAGATCTTCCCTGCCCCTAGCCCCTTTGATAGGCTTAACAGACTCTGGATTTGAAAATATACTCTGTCCCCTAATAGGCTGAATGTGGTCACATGGAGCCTGTGGCAGGAGGCTTGGTTTTCAGGAATGCCCACACCTAGACGCTGTGTGATTGGGCAGTGGGTCAAGAGGGTTGTAACATTCTCTGAGCCAGGAGAAGGCTATATAATCCCTGATGTGAGGCTTTGCTTTGGGGCTCACTTTGAGTAGTGTGGTATGATTTGACCAGATGAGACTCTGGGCAGCTGTTGAGAGCCCCCTGGCTTTGAAAACCCAGATGTTGGTGCTTCCCTCTGAGGGTAACTGTGATTTGGTATGGATGTAATGGTTGGACAGTTTGGAAGCCTGTGTGCTTGATCTGTTTCTCTGTCTTGTAACTTCTGTCTGTATACTCTGAAGTTCAGGGTGCTGACCTTTATCCCCTGAACTAGGTAAACTATATATGTTTGATTGATTAAAGTAAGCTTATTGACCCATTTTTCTTTAGAAAAGCAGATCTAAGAACCTGTGTTGGCAGGGGATACTAGGGATACTGGGGTGCTTGCTGCTACAATCTTTAAAACAGTTGGGACCCCAGGGAAAAGAATGCCATTATTATCGATAACCCAATTGTTCAGTCACCTGTTAGATCCATGATTCTCATCTGAGAGCAAAACTCTTTCAGTCTCTAATTCAGCCACATCTGCTGGGACATAGTTTTCTATATTATTTTGTTTATCCTCATTCTTTTAAGGCCAATGGATTAAAATCATTCTTTAACTAGATTTGGAAATGCATAGTAAGAACTGAAGTATTTATCACATGTAACATAAACTGCATGTAAGTTCCATTCTCTTCCTATATTAAATGCCAACTAAGACTGAAAGCCACTTTTAAGTTGGAGTCGGTCTCCCTTCCCATCAGTTTCATAGATACTTAAATATGGTGGGAAGAGAGAGCTAAAGTTGACCATATCATAATAGATTACTAAACTACCTGTGAAATGGAAACTGTGCAAAGGTAGTTAACTTATGAAAGGACTACAAAGAAATATCCATGATTCTCCTAGTCATAGTTCCATGGGGAGACCAGAACACTGAACTATTTATTCCTCTAGCATCCTCTTCCATGGATTTGGAACTCTACTCCAGGCTCTGTTTTGGTTGGTTGGTTGGTTGATTGGCTTTTTCCCCTCCTGCCTACCTCTATAAACCAGCACTGAAATAGGATCTTACCCTAGGCCAGGACTAGAATTGACCCATTCTTATTGCTAGCTATTATTAAGCAATAGAGAGAATAGATGTGGGCTTAACCAGACACAATGGAACAGGATCAGGATCTGAGGACCATGTTCTATATCAAGCTGAAAAAGCCTATGTGTAGTTGTTGAGAACCCCAGAGTCCAGTCAACAATCCTTTTACTTCCTGCTTCTTTATTGGAGCACTGCCAGTGAAAATCCTGCTGCATTTTATGGATCAGAGTATTTTACTTACCATTTCCACTTTGACCAGTGAGAAAAAAAGGGAAAGATATTCAAATACCTCTCCCTTCCCCAAGGTCTAGTCATCAAAGTCTGTAATTAGAAACCTATTTCCTTTTCAGCATTTCTTGGTATGCCGACTCTGTTTGAACCTACTATTAAAGGACATAGCCATTAACTATGAATTGTGTCCAATGTTTGGTATGAAATTGAGAGAGAGGATACTAATTCAAAGGCATAAGAAATTGTTCCCAATTCATAATGGGGAGGAAAGAGATCCAAATGGAAAGGCAGTTTTCTATAGTTTGGGTAAATTTGAGCTATTCATTCATAGGGAATTATTACAAATATATAGAATCAAGATCCATTCCCTAATGGGTCAGTAGCTAAAGGATATAAATCAACAATTTTAGCAAGAAGAATTATAAACTACCACCAACCATAAAAAATGACCTGAATTACTAATATTAAGAAAACTGGAAATCATAAGAACTCTGAGGTTTTAGTTTTTGCCCAGCAAATTGGCAAAGATGACAAAAGATGAAAATAATCAATATTGTATCAGTTAAATATATACACATATGTACATATGTATATGTGTATGTATATATGTACACACAAATATATATCCAAAGGCAAACCATTTTGAGGTTTCCCCTCATATCCATCAAATTAGCAAAGATGAAAGGTGAAAAAAATGGAATAGTCAGAATCAGAGGGTTTATGGGGAGACAGGAACACTAATTCCTGAAGCTACCAATTGGTCCAATAATTTGGGAAAATATTTTAAAATTATTCTGAGAAAATTACCCAAATATCCATATACCTTGACCTAATGGCCCCACAAGTCAGAGACAAGAGGAAATATCCTAAATACACCACAATATTTATAGCAGCATGTAGTAGCAGTAGCAACAGCATTAGCAGCAGTAGTAGTACTAGTAGTAGTAGTAGCAGCAGCAGTTGCAGTAGCAATAGGAGCAGTAGTAACAGCAGCAACAATAGTAGTAGTAGTAGTAGTAGTAGTAGTAGTAGTAGTAGTAGTAGTAGTAGTAGTAGTAATAGTAAACTGAAAACAAAGTAGATTGCACTGATTGGGATTGACTAAATAGACCAGTTTGTGAATCTTGCTGAGTCTAATAAACAAAGAATATGAAGAATATAAGGAAACATAGCAGGGGTTAGAGGAACTGACTCAAAATGAGTTAGATCCAGGAAAACAGCATCTATAAATGCATGCACTCTCTTCTAGTTCTCAGAATTTGCAAGGAGAGGGGATTGATTCATCTATATCTATCTCACAATTAGAACAAATAAATGGAAAGAGGGGAAGAAGATAATGTTGATTGTTGTGTCATGAAAATGACCCCCATGCATGGTCTTAAAGAGGAGATGATACAACTTTCCCACCACTTTGCAGAGGTACCAGCTGATTGCAGAACATGATATATGTTGTCAGACTCAGTCGACTAGTTGTGCTGAAGTGCTTTGTTTTGTTTTTCTTATTTGTTACAGTGGATAGGCCTCTGGGGAGGGGAGGATGAAGAGATGTATTTGGAAAAGGAGGTGATGTAAAAACACAAGATACTAATACAATTTTAACCAAGAAAAGTGATGTTTTTTTCTCATGATAACACAGTTAGTAACTGTACAAGACAGGATTCTAATTCATGTCTGTATGCTACAGAACCAATTCTTTACCAGCCATCCCATGATGCTCATTTGATTAGGACATCAGGGTAGGTCTCTTGTATTTATAGGAATGAGGTACCCCAGGAGTCAGTGTTGCATTAGTGAAGCTAAGAACAAACAAACAAATAAACAAAAACAATCAGAGATTCCTCAATCATAGACCTCTTCTGTGTCCAAACATAGCCTCAGACCCAATACATCATAACCATTTGGCCCAACTGAACACAGGAACAAATGAGCAAACAGTACTGCAAAGAACACAGAGATTCCTTTTTCATTTCCTCTCCACAGACAATTCTGTCAGGTCTTATCCAAACTCATCTGTTCGGATTGCATAATATTTTTCCAGCATGAATTATATTCCCCTTTTATTGTCTTTAGTAAATTACCTCCCTGTGACTTAGAGTAAGGGACTCAGGGTTTGACCAGTGATGCCAATTGTTACTGATTGTAGAACAGGAAGCCCAACAATCATGTCCAGTGGAAGCTGACAGCTCTTTCTCTAGTCCTCTCTCCCTGATTACCTGACTTAGGGCACTCAGTTGGGTTTTCCCACAGAAAGCAGTGTAGGTTCCAGAGGGCCAGTCACATAACTGCTCTTCCAAGCATGATGAATCAATCCCTTCTCCTTGCAAATTCTGAGAACTAGAAGAGAGTGCATGCATATTTCAAAGTTACCTCTTAATACAATTATAGTTCATTTAGCCAGCAATTACAGTAATAGGAAGATTGGCAACCACAGCCATTTGGGCTCAGAAAAATCAATGATCCATGTGGCTACTTCTTCGATTTGTCAAGCACCCATGATAGGGAAGGTCTGGGTAGCTTATTCTATTGCTAAGGACTCAGCTAAGGCCTAGATAGCCGTACATGAGCAACATTGACCTCCACTCCAAAGGGGTATCTGAGCAGGAGCAGGAGCAGCTGTTGTCTGGAATTAGACAGATGCTCTGATGGAGCATCTGATGGAGACTTCAGCTCAAGACTGACCTCATACCTGGAGGATGTGGGCTAATGCTTCTGCAATATAGAGAGGGTTGCATCTTCTCTCCTTCCCCCTAAACCCTTTCCCACTGGCTTCACTATCACTTTTTCTAAAAGTCTAAATTACTATTGGGTTGCATAAAAAAAGGTAAGGGCATTATCTTGAGAAAATTTTAGGGAAAAATACCTGGGACTGATCTTCTAGTCTTCTCCCATTAGTATACACTCAGCAATTAGGTTATCAGATGAATTAGATATTATTTTGGATCTTGAGGCAGAGTAGAGCAGAGAAAAAAGCTTAAATGTGGGTAAAACATTAGAAAGAGGGCCATTGACCTAGGTAGCCCTAGAATGATAATGTGGGGGAGAAACAATTAAAGAGAAAGGAATGCTAAGGAGAGGGTTTTGGAGCCCAAGATAGACATTTAAGCTTGCCCTCTGTACAAGTTTGCCCAGGTCATGGTTAATCTGCCTGGGGCATCTTTCACAATACCCCAAGTATACTTCTCCAGATGATCAAAGGAGACACTGAGAAAAGAGAGGACAGAAATCATTGACAATGGAACAGAGATGCTGTTCCTCTGACTTTAGTATCTCTACACTCCATCCAGCTTCAGGAGGGAGGTCGATTCAGATTCTAGACCTCAAAATATATTCTGTCAAAGAAGTTTCCTTCTCACTCACACCAGTAGCCAAACTCAGTAATGTTCACTCTGTTTTCCCTACTGATGTTGTGAAGCCCCAGAACCTCTCCTTTCATCAATTTCTCATATATCTTCCAGTGTCTCTCCTCTCCAATCCATCCTCTATCCACAAGCTGCCAAAATAGTGTTAATATTCCTAGAGCATAGTCCTAAGCATGTAACTCTCCTAGTCAAAAACTTTCTACGTCTCCCTATTACCTCAGGGATAAAATACAAATTTCTTTTCTGGGTTTTTGAAGCCCTTCATGATCTGACTCCACCCTGTTTTTCCAGAGTAATTACATATTATTCTCCTTTGCACCCTCAGTTCTAGCCAAACTAGGTTACTTGCTGTTGCCCATAAATGTTACTCCATCTCTTGCTTCCACTTCTCTCTTAAATGCTTTCCTGCCTCACTGCTATCTCTGAAAATCGTTATTCTCCTTTTAAACTCAGACCAAGAGACCTTTCCTCTTCTTGGTAGTTTTGAGTGTTTTCTTCCTCTACTTATCTTTATTAACTTAGCTGCTTGCATATCGTGTCCACCTATACTACATACACTCTTTGAAGGTAGAGATTGTTATTTATTTTCTGTCTTTGTGTCTCCAGGGCCTAGTGGGCTGCCTTGCATGCAGGAGGTACTTAATAAGTGCTTGTTGAATCATATGATATAAGGAGAATTCTGGATGTACATGTCAGGGAAACTATTTATTCATCCTAGCTTTAGAAAGTTTTCCCACTGGATAGATGAAATTATATCATCAGGCATCCTTCTCTATTGCCCAAAGTTCAGAACTTATTGAGCCTATTAGTTAGTTTCCCCACTCCTGACACTCACAAACATTATAGGGACTTTTCACACAGTTGTAATGGTAATGGGTAAATAGCTCTCTAGTAGGCATCTCTATTTGCAGCTAGTTCAATAGTAATTTCTCCAATTGAATGATTGGTCAAACAATGGTCAATTCAGTCTGCCACCCAATCAAAGAAATCTGAGTGTTGGAACTACCTGTCAAGGGGAAAGGGAGTGGTTAGAACCTCTTTAAGTTCAAAGTCAAAATGATGTCATTTGGAGCTGGAACTCTAGTCTATATGCTTGAGTCATAAAAACCTTGCTTTCATTGTATCTGTTTCTTAAATATGTCCTTGAGGAGTCTGGTTCTGAAAACCCCCCTTTCCAAAGCCATAAAGTATTTCTAAACCTTGGTTCTTGATTACACTATGATTTTGCTAAGTGATGTGTGTGTGTATGTATATATATTTAGTGTCTTTCAGCATCAATTTCCCTGTTCTTATAGAGAGTGAATACCCAGGAATGGACCATCCATTTTGCTGATGAAGGGAAATTTCTCCAATACTATTTCTATTGCAAAAAGTTCCTTTGACAAAGAGATAAATGATGTGTTATTAAGGTGCCAGATTTCTGGTACAGAAGTATCTTGGCATTATCCACTTTATTTTTTTCCCAATGAGTATTAGTGAATTTCCTTGTTGACCCAGTTATCTTTAGCAGAACCCAATCCAAATATGGCACCATCTTGAGTACCTTGTTCTGGTTAATGTGTCATTTCATTATAGCCTCAAACTGAGTTGTTGTTTTAACAGTAGGCCACTTCATATATCATCAGCATGAAAAACCCTGATAATAAACCACTGAAATCCCCTGCTTGTGTAAACATTTGGTAATGAAAAAACGCAGTAAACAAATTGACTCATTCTATGCCAAACCAAAAAATAAATGCACATAATAATGAAAAGAATCTCTTAAGAAATTAAATATTTCTCACTTCTAGGGCCTGTTCTCTTAAACCTAATCTCAGTAGTGAATCAATGGAATGGGAGGCAGTTTTACAAATGCTTCAAATCAGGAGACCTGGAACTGAATCGCTGGGTAACCAGGCAAAACTTGATTCTTTGACCCTCAGTTTCTGCATCTATAAAATGTTTTGCTACTTGTTTAGCCAATCCCATGGGTTATTGCAAGGATTAAATATTCTTTTTCACAGATCAAAATATTTGTTTGTCTTGATAACTGTTAAGGTCAGACTATAGAAGAAAATGTAAAAGATCAAATGAAATAATGTGTATTAAAGGACTTTCTGAAGAACTATGTTCATCAGGTTGTATTATTATTATTATTATTATTATTATTATTATTATTATTATGGTGATAACTGGCAATGATATAAAGAAACAAGAATTTTGAAGATATATATATATGTATATATATATATATATATATATATTCACAATACTGTAGGTATAATTACCCCCATCTTAGAGATTAAATTGGCCACAATTCTAGGAAGAGACAGAACCAGGATTCCAATCCCAGATGACCCTGTTTGCAAATGTGGTGTCATGTTGATTTTGTCAAGCAGAGATTAACTATCTCTCAAGAGTTGGCCCAACTATTCACTTGGGGAAAAACAAGTGGAGAAAGAATGCTTATTGCCCAGACTATGCTATGCAGCTGAATGGACAGAATCATGAGCTGTTACATTAGTACAGATGCAGGCTGCCCCAAAAGTCTCAGTGTAATTTCAAGTTTTGAAGTCTAAATATCTTTGAAATGCATTAAGATTTTGGCACACCCTCTATATTGGATAAATATTAAAAAGAGAAAATTAACTAGACCTAGAATGAAATGATAGGAAGAAAGATGGATTGACTGTGTTTGGAAAATTGTGTAAGCATTCCAAGAACCACAAACTTCTCCCTCAAACAAAAATAATTTTTTAATTCCAATGTTCTTCCAGTGATACTAAATGGCTACAAATCTTTGAAAAATCAGTCAATTAAGTCAGTCAAGAAGCACTTATTTAGCCCTTACTATGTGCTAAGCACTGGGAATACCAATAAAAGTAGAAATAT
The DNA here is from genome assembly GCA_011680675.1 of Gymnobelideus leadbeateri. Taxonomy (NCBI): domain Eukaryota; kingdom Metazoa; phylum Chordata; class Mammalia; order Diprotodontia; family Petauridae; genus Gymnobelideus; species Gymnobelideus leadbeateri. The sequence continues at coordinate 20,283 of WOXC01007004.1, read as the reverse complement.
AATACCTGCCCTAAATGAGCTTACATTCTAACACCAAATAAAAGGAAACTGAAAAGAGGAGTGAAGAGGGAGGAGGAAAAGGTATCTGACACCAGGAACGGCAGATGAAATTTGAAGCATAGCCTGGAATGGAATATTACCATTTCCAAAATAGCAAATTACAAGATAATCCATAGTATGGTGAAGAGAAGTATGGTGGGTATAAAAAGACTGAAATATATTGCCAACAACCAGCTGCAAACAAGAAGTTGGGTAAAGAGCATAGAGAAGCATGTCTATAAGAGGAAGGGAGGGAGGCTGGTCATATCCAAGTGTAAAAAAATTGGACAAATAAATAGCCCATAGTGTCAAACTCAGGTTATATTGAACACACTAAAGTGAAGCCTATAGGGCACTGGGTGAATACACTGTGGTGTGGAGAATTTAATAACAGTTAAAGATAACAGATGAGTTATCAGATGAGTGGATTGCAATCTGAATGTGAAGGCAAAGATCCCATTGGAAACTTGGAGTATATATACGATTCCCATGGTTTATTGGTTTTTATCTCTCCTGCCTTTCTCAGTTGATGAAAATGACTTCTGCATTCATTACTTCATCTTTCTCTCCTTTTGCTCTCAATCTCAAATGAAAATGTTTTCCAAAGTGACTAAGCTCTTAGAGACCAAATATAAAAGCCTTTTCTTAATTTTTTCCTTCTTGACCCCCCTGCAGTATTTCATACTCATGCTGACCTTCTTAATCTGTACATTATCTCCTCTCTGAGTTTTCCTGACCCTCCTCCATCAATCTACTCTGCCTTATTTTTTTTTCAGTCCATTTTGCAGAATCTTCATTTATGACAATCCCCTCCTAACTCTGGGTGTATCCTAAGGCTCTGTCTTCAGCCCTCTTTTTTCTCGTCATACTCTCATTTGATGATCTCATCATTTCTGCTGGACTTAATTATCATTTCTGTGAAGATAACTCCCAGATCTAGCCCTAAGCTCTCTCTAGAACTTTATTCGCATATCACCAAATACCTATTGGGCATCTTTAACTGATTTTCTCTTAGATATCTCAAATTCAACATGTTCAAAACAGAACTCATTATATTTTCCCCAAAACTTAATTGCTCTTACAAACCTTTCTATTTCTGTTGAAGGCAACACCACCCTTCTTGTCACCTGGCTTTACAATGTTCTTGTCATTCTCAGTTTCTCACACTTACTCACCTCATATATCACTTGCTAAATCTTATAATTTTTATCTCTATCACATCTGTCTACACATCTTCTTCCCTCCACTCACAGACATCATCTTAGTCCATGCCCACATCACTTCTCACCTGTACTATTAGAATAGTCTCCTAATTGATTCCTTTTATGTCTCTCTGCCAGAATATATTCTCCACGTAACTGTCAAAGTTATTTGACTTTAAGTGAAAATCTGACCATGTCAAACACCATATTCCCACTCAATAGAAGCCACTGGGTGGTTCCCCATGATTTCTAGGATCGTGTGTTGAATATGTATGTTCAACAGGCTTCTTGTGCATGACAACAGATTAAAGCTTTCTCTCTCCTAGGTTCTATATCATAAATAAAAGAACTACCTAGAAACTTTTTTTACACAGTGATGTGCATGCTGACTCAGTTCTGTTCACTAAAAGAGCAAACTCCACGCCTTGTCAACTTTGACAGCTATCATATATTATTTTACTTAAGTGCCTTTATAAATAAGAAAGTCCTTTGGTGAAGGGTAAAATTGAGTGGAGGCAGCATTTTTTAGTACGTGATGATTATGAAACTTCTATGGCTCCCTATTGCCTTTAGAAAAAAAAAATACAAGCTTCTCTCCTTGGTATTTAAAGCCATTCCTAAGCTGTCTCCCATCTGATTAATTTCCTCTTTCATCCTGTCGTACATTCTCTGTCCCAGTCAAACTGGCCTTCTTACTATTTCTCCTACTTGGCCCCTTACCTTTTTTATAGATGCTGCCCCTCATCTCAGAAATGCTCTACACTTCTCTGAATTCCTAGTTCCCTTTGAAGCTCAGTTCAAGTATCCCCTCCTATAAAAAGCCCCCCAACTTTCTCAGTTGTTACTGCTCTGTGAATCCTTCAACTTACTTTGTATTTGTATTATGTTTACATATATATGTGTGTATACATACATACCTATGTATGTATGTGTATATATATATATTCATATATATATATATATATATATATATAATTTCTCCCCAATTAACAGGAATACAGGACTTTTCAATAAATTTAATATGTTGATAGCCATATTTTAATATTATTGGTCTCCTTTGTATTATTCTTTGTTTTACTTTATAGATTAAAAAATTGTTCTGAGAATGAGTCAATAAGCTTTACCAGACTGCCAAAGGGGTTTAGGACAAAAACAAAAAAGGTTAAGAATTCTTATAAATGTGAGCTCCAAAGTAGATAGCCTTCACTGGGGAAAGACTAAGCAAACTGGGGTGGGGGGCATCTCCAGTCGTCCTAATCTATATCTTGACACTGGACCCAGATGGCTCTAGAAGAAAGAGTGAGGCTGGTGACTTTGCACAACCCTCCCTCACTTAAATCCAATTCATCTGCAAGTCAAAAATCACCTTTCTAATGTCATTGGTAGTCTTTGAGAACAAAGGACAAACAGCAACAAACAAATTGGGAGACATGAGTGCAATGGACTATTACTATTCAGTGATAACAGATGAATATGATAAATTCAGAAGAGCATGGGAAGACATATTAAGTACTGCAAAGAAAAGCAAGTCAACTGAAGAAAATCATGTAGATAATGACAGGCACAAGGTAAACACAAAAAATGGCACTGAAACAAAAGAAGGGCACCAGATGCTGTGTAATTGCAATGACTATTTTCTGAGTTCCAGTTGCCATTGGGACTCAGAGAAGAATAGATCAAATGAGTTTCCCTTCTTTGCAGAGGTAGGGAACTATGGATATAAAATACTGAATATACCAGAAATGAAAATTGATATTTTCACTAACTAAATTGCTTATTTTTGGGTTTTTTTATTTCTTTTTAAAAATTTTTCCCCCCAGGGAAGGATTTGCTGGTAAGGAGATGGAATGCTGAGAAATGAAGGTGATATAAAAACCAAAAGATATCAGTCACAATAATTTTTTTAAAATGTAAGGTAAAGGCAACTTTGTTGTTTTGGCCCAAAAGAAGCATTTTGTAAATGCTCATTAAATTGAACTGATGGCTCAAAACAACACACACACACACACACACACACACACACACACACACACACATACATTTTGTCCCAAAAGTGTTAGTGTAGTTTTAACTTTTAATATACATTATATATATTTATGTATAGTATCATATAATACACATAGGACACAATATATACACATATACTACATACACATGTATTGTGTATACACACGTATATCATGCATCATAAACTTAGACATATATGTGTATTGTGTGCTTATTTGTTATATGTGTATATTTGTATATATTAAAATATATACAAAAATACATGCACATATATTATGCATATATGCAAAAACCATAGTACATTTTAAAGTTTAAAAGTGCACCAAGCTTGTGTGTATATGCATACATACATACATACATACATACATACATACATACATACATACATACATACATATACTTGGGGGAGGTGGTGCAAGGCACACCCTAGCTAATCTAGGGGAAATGTATATTGTGGGGAGGTGGATAGTCCTAACTGTAGTGTGTCAGAGATAGAATGAGCCTCAGACATCCTCTCTTCCAGCTGTTTCATCTTACAGCCGAGCCCCAAAGAGGTAGACTGAATTCACCCGGAAGATTACACATCAATTATGCCTTGATTTTCCATTGTGGGACACCCATGCACAAATACATGCATATATGATTGCCTTCATGCAAGCTTGTCACAGCGCTGATATGCTAAGACTGGAAATTTTGTTCCCTTTGGGCCCTTTGAAATAAACCAGGGCAGCTTTCTACTGCTGAATCAACCCACTTTCATGTTCTTTAACTCTCCTGGAGGTAGGAGCACCCTTTGACCATTATGTGTCTGGACAGTAAAAATTGACAAAGCATGGGTTATTTTGGAACACTAGCAAAAGTACATAGAGAAAATTGCCAATTTATTACAATGCCACATCATTCCAAGACAACAGAATTAAGTGAGGTTTGATTGGGAGCTCCATTAAAGTAGTGAAGGGTCACAGAGAGGGGAGATTAAGTTGATTTCTCTAATTGAAAGTAAATTTTGCCTGGTACTTCTGAGAATCACATTTCCTAAGAGGCCAGAAGTTGATGAAACCCAAAGGAAGCTGATGTGGCTAATAATTGAACTGTCTCATATGCTCTCATATGCTCCCCACCTCCAGTCCTCAAAAATGTCTGGATTTTTTTTTAAACATCTGGCTAAATAGGATATTGTACAAACAAACAAAAAAGTTGGTGAAGATATTTAAAATTAAAATTAAAAGTGTGTGGGCAAGATGGCAGAGAAAGATAGAGACGTAACAAAGAGAAGTCCTAAATCTCTAACCAGATTAATAAGTTAAAAGACTCCCAAACGATAAATTAATTAATAGGTGCAGAAAGAATAGAAAGGAAAGAGAAAAACCAAAGAACCTCAAAATTAAGTAACCTTCCAGATAAATTATAGGAAATAACAAGGAAATAAGTAAGCCAGGGGGAAAATACTGAACTTGATAAATTATGGTACAAGATTCTGGGGAGAAATCAGCAGAAGAAAAAGAAAATTATAAATTAACTTAAATGAGGCCTCAAGAAATGAAACTAGACATGACAAAATAATGTCAAATTGTGTAAAAAAAAAGCCTACAGTCAATATGAAACAGTGGAAGGGGTACTGGCTCGGAGGTTCACATATAACCTTGTGTAAGTCATTACTTCATTGCAACTCAATATCTTCATCTTTGAAGTGAAGAGATTGGACTAGATGGCATGTGAGGTTCCTGGTAGTCCAAGATCAGAACATTTCTATGCAATAAATTACTCAATAAAAGTTTCAGAAATTAGTTCAAGGAGCAAATTATTGATTAACGAAATTTCCCAGGTTCTTTCAAGTAAGGGATTTCTATTTTTTTAAGCCTTTCATTAATTGCTTCAATATCACATATATTCCTTTAAATTAAATCCCGTTCCCCACCCCCACATCGAATAGAATGTAAGCCCTTTGAAGTCAAGAACTTTTTTTTTTTAAAGCAATTGGGGTTAAGTAACTTGCTCAAGGCTACAGGGCTAGTCATTATTTATGTGTGGGTGCACATTTTCTGAGACCAGATTCGATCCCAGGTGATCCCAACTCCAAGGCCAATGCTCTTTTTTTTTTTCAATTAAACAAATGCTTTATTGACTTCTGTTTTACATCATTCATTTCTGCCCATTTTGAGTTACAATTTTTCCCCATTTTTCCCCTACATACCATCCCAGAATAGCAGTCCCACAAGATATCCCTTCTTCCAATCTGCTCTCTCCCATATCTTCTCCCATACCCCCTTCGACTTTTCCATTAGAGCAAGGTGAATCTCTGTGCCCCAATGCCTGCACATCTTATCTCCCAATTACATGCAGAAGAGTATTGATAATAGTATTTATATATATTTGAAACATTTGATTTTAAGACCTAGAATTTCAGATCCGTTCCCTTCCTCCCTTGCCACCCATTCCCTCTGGGAAGATAAGTAATTGAGTATGTGTTGTACATGTATAGCTATGCAAAATATTACCTTAGTAGATATATTGGACAAGGCTGCTTATAATTCCTCCCATCCATCCCACCCTTCACCCGGTCCATTCCCTACTTGAACCAGTCCCTCTTCTATAGTGGGTATTTCCAACCTCCCCTCCCCACAAGAATGCCCTCCCATCCATCATCCCTCCTCTCATCCCCCTTCCCCCTATTCTGCTGCAGGTTGAGAGATCCCATTTAGTATGTATGTCATTCTCTCCCAGGACCAAATTCAATGAGAATGTGATTTTGGCTTTTTGCCTTCCTATTCTTCCCCTCCCCTGCAGCCACTTCCCCTTGCTTCTTCTACATGAGATAGTTTAACCTACCCTGTTTCTCCCCATCTCCTCTTGCCACTTTCTTCTCTCACATCATAATTTCACCCCTTAAGTATCATTCCTTCCCAAAAAATTCAACCTATGCCCTCTCCATGTATAACTATAAATATATATACACACATTCACATATGTATTCATATGACCATACACCCTTCTTCCATTATTTTCATACTGAGAAAGGTTTCATCAGTCACAGTTATTGTTTTTCCATGTAGGAATGTAAATAGGTCAACTTTGATAAGTTCCTTTTGATTACTTTTCCCTGATTATCTACTCAGGCATCTCTTGCTTCTTGTGTCTGGATGTCAAATTTTCTATTCAATTCTGGTTTTTTCCTCAAGAATGCTTGAAAGTCCTCTATTCCACTGAATGACCATATTTTCCCCTGAAACAAAACACTCAGATTTACTGGGTAGGTGACCCTTGGGTTCAGTCCCAGCTCTTTTGCCCTCTGGAATATCATATTGATGCCCTTTGATCCCTCAGTGTAGAAGCTGCCAGGTCCTGTGCTATTCTGATTGTGTTTCCCCAATATTGAAATTGTTTCTTCCTGGCTGCTTGGAGTATTTTCTCCTTGATCTGGGGATTCTGGAACCTGGCTATAATATTACTGGGAGTTTTCTTTTTGGGATCTTTTTCAGGGGGTGATCTGTGGATTCTTTCAACCTCTATTTTGCCCTCTGGGTCTAAAACATCAGGGCGGTTTTCCTTGAGAATTTCTTGATGGGTGATTTCTAGGTTCTTTCTTTGATCATGGCTTTCAGGTAGTCCAATAATTTTTAAATTGTCTCTCCTGGATCTATTTTCCAGGTCAGTGGTTTTTCCCATGAGATATTTCACATTGCCTTCTATTCTTTCATTTGTTTGGATCTGCTTAACAGCATCTTGATTTCTCATAAAGTCATTAGCTTCCATTTGCTCCAGTCTAACTCTGAAGGAATGGATCTCCTCAGTGAACTTTTGAGATTCTTTTTCCATCTGGCAAATTCGGCTTTTTAAGGCATTCTTCTCCTCATTGCCCTTTTGGGCCTCCTTTGCCATTTGTGTTAGTCTATTTTTTTAAGGTGTTGTTTTCCTCACTCAGGCTGTTGACACTCATTTCATACTTTTCCTGCATCCTCCTCATTTCTCTTCCCAATTTTTCTTCCACTTCTCTTATTTGATTTTTAAAGTCCTTCTTAAGGTCCTCTATGGACTGTAACCAACTCATATTTTCCTTTGGGGCTTTTGGAGGAGGATTTCTGACCTCACAATCCTCTTCCTGCCCTATGCTTCGATCCTCTTTGCCCCCAAATTAGGGGTCTAAGGTTGCATTTTTCTGTTTATTTTGTTTCCTTTGCCTTGACATGTTGCCACTTAATTATTTGACTTTTGGGCTTGTTGCCACAGTAGGACTCTGACACCAGATAGGGGAGCTTTCGTCCCGAATGCTGGGGTCTTCACAGCTTTCTGGCAAGCTGGATACCCACCCCAGACCTCCCCCCAGATCACAATTCAGATCCAGGGAGGTTAAAGCAAAAGCAATTAAGCCCCAAGACTGATCGCTGGGTCTTCCTACAGTTCGCAGGCCAGGAGCTGGAGCTGCCACTGAAAACTACAAAATGGCGTGTCTCCTCAGCAGCTTCTAGCCCCCAGGGGAGGAAGCCGATGTGTTCCCCAAATACTGGTCCCAAAGTCCATGGGGCACTAACCTCTCACTTTGTCCTAGTCATATCTGAGTTGATAATTCTGGAGTCGCCACAGCTGCTGGTGTTCTGGGGTCCCTCCAGCCGGCTGCTGGTCCGCCGCCCTGGGGCTAAAACTGTGGCTCATGCGGACCTGGGCTCAGCTCTCTGCATGCTGCCCACTCCCAGAGCGCTGCACTGGTCCTTCCTGCAGGGCTGCTGGGCTGTCCACAGCGGAAGGTTATCTTCTCTGTGTAGTTCTATGGGTGCTGGGGCTCCAGAAGTTGTTCAGAGTCCCCTTTTACATAGTTTGGAGGTGATCTGGGGCCAAGGCCAGTGCTCTTACTCACTGAACCACATAGCCACCCCCAGGAACTTTTTTCTTATCATTTTATTTGTATCCTTAGCAATGAGGACAGTGCTTGCATAGTAGATGTTTAATAAATACTTGGTGAATTAATTTTTGTATTTTATTTTTTCTTATTGCATGTAAAAACAGTTTTTAAAATTCACTTTTAAATGGGTTCCAAATTCTCTCCAACCCTTCTCTACCCCCTCCTTAAGAAGGCAAGTATTTTGATATAGACTATCCCTGTGCATTAATGCAAAAAAATTTCCATATTAGGCACGTTACAGAAGAAGAAAGAAAGAAAGAAAGAAAGAAAGAAAGAAAGAAAGAAAGAAAGAAAGAAAGAAAGAAAGAAAGAAAGAAAGAAAGAGGAAGGAAGAAAGGAAGGAAGGAAGGAAGGAAGGAAGGAAGGAAGGAAGGAAGGAAGGAGGGAAGGAAAGAGGGAGGGAGGGATGGAGGAAGGAAGGAAGGAAAGTATGCTTCTATATGCATTCAGAATCCATCAGTTCTTTCTCTGGAGGTAGATAGCATTTTTTATCATAGGACCTTTGGAATTGTCTTGGATCATTGATGAGAATAACTAAGTCATTCACAGTTGATCATCACACAATTTTTCTATTACTATGTGTAATGTTCTCCAGATTCTGCTCACTTCACTTTGTATCAGTCACATAAATCTTTCCAGGTATTTCTAAAACCATCCTGCTCATCATTTCTTATCATAATCTTATGTTATATTCTTATATTTTTAATAGTATTCCATCACGATCATATACCATAATTTGTTCAGTCATTCCCTAATTACTGGGTGTCCTCTCAATTTCTAATTCTTTGTTATAAATATTTTGGTACATATAGGTCCTCTTGCTATTTTTTTTTATCTCTGTGGGATATAGACTTAATAGTGATATTGCTGGGTCAAAGCCTTGGGGCATAGTTCTAAAGTGCTTTTCAGAAGGGTTGGACGAGTTGATAACTCCACCAATCATGCAGTGCATTAGTGTCACAATTTTTCCACATCTCCTCCAATAATTGTCATTTCCCTTTTCTGTGATATTAGCCAATCTGATAGATATAGGGTATCTCAGAGTTGTTTTAATTTTTATTTCTCTTATCAATAATTATTTAGAGCTTTTTTCATATGATAGCTTTAATTTCTTCTGAATACTGCTTGTTCATATCCATTGAACATTTATCAACTGGAGAATGACTTGTATTCTTATAGATTTGGCTCAGTTCTCAAAATATTTGAGAAATGAGGTCTCAGAGAAATTTGCTATAAACCGCCTCCCAGCTTTCTTTTTTCCTTCTAATTTTGGTTGCATGGGATTTGTTTGTGCTCAAACCTTTTTTAATTGAATGTAATCAAAATTATCCATTACATCCTGTAATGCTCTCTGTCCCTTGTTTGGCAACACAGGTAAGATATTCCACATTCCCTTCATTTTCCTATGATATAACCCTTTATGTATAAATCATGTACCATTCTTACCTTTTCCTAGCAATTTTTTGTCAAATAGTGACTTCTTCCAACAGCTTGGATTTTGTGTTCATCAAACACCAGATTACTATGATCATTTACTGTGGTATATTGTGTACCTAATCTATTCTACTGATCCATCACTCTATTTCTTAACCAATACCAGATTGTTTTGATAGTTACCATTTTGTAATACAGTTTGAGACCTGAGTATTTCTAGGCTACCTTCCTACACTATTATTTTCATTGTTTACCTCAATAGTTTTAAACTTTTGTTGTTCCAGATGAATTTTGTTATTATTTTTTCTATCTGTATAAAATATCTTTGGTACTATGATTGGTGTGGCACTGATTAAGTAAATTAACTTAGGTAGAATTGTTATTTTTATTATATTGTCTCAGCCTAACCATGAGCAATTGTTATTTCTCCAGTTCTTTAGATATGTCTTTATTTATGTGACAAGGGTTTTTTTAATTCTGTTCATGTAGTTCCGGGATTTGTCTTGGCAGGAAGACTCCCAAATATTTTATATTATTTACAATTTTAAATGAATTTTTTCCATCTCTTGATTTTAGACTTTGCTGGTAATAAATAGAAATGCTAGTGATTTATGTGGGTTTACTTTATATCCAGAAATGTTGCTGAAGTTGTTAATTATTTCAACTAGTTTTTTAGTTGATTATTTAGGATTATTTAAGTATATCATTGCATCATCTGCAAAGAATCATAACTTTGTTTCCTCATTGTCTATTCTAATTCCTTTAATTTCTTTTTCTTTTCTAATTACTATAGCTTGTATTGAATAATAGTGGTGAAAATGAGCATTCTTACTTCACCCCTGATATTATTGGGAAGGTTTCTAGCTTATCCCCATTAAAATAATGATAGCTCATTCTTTAGATAACACTTATTTTAAGGAAAATGCCATTTATTCCTATGCTTTCCAGTGTTTTTAATAAGGAGTCTGACATTTGGTCAAAAGTTTTTTCTGTACCTATTGAAGTAATCAAATGATTTTTGTTGGTTTTGTTATTGATATAATCAATTATGCTGATAGTTTTCCTATTATTAAACCAATTCTGAATTCCCGGGATAAATCCAACCTGGTCAAAATTTGATATAATGTTGTAACATGCTTGCTAGTATTTTATTTTAATTTTTAATCAATATTCATTAGAAAATTGGTAGATAGTTTTCTTTCTGTTTTTGTTCTCCATGATTTAGGTATCAGTACCATATTTGGGTCACAAAAGGAATTTGGTAGGACTCCTTCTTTGTTTATTTTTCCAAATAGTTTATATAGTATTGGAATTAATTGTTGCGTAAAGGATTTTTTTTATACCAATTTGAAATGCCTATGATTCACTCACTCCTGAACAACGTGGAGATGGGGTCTAGTGTGCAACAATTTCCTCAGTGGCTTCCTAGTTTTTGTTTTGTTCTGTTTTAAAAGAATGAGGTCCTGGGGACCATCCTTGGGACCTTAGGGAAGCAGATTTTTCCCTTGAAAAAGGGAAAGGAATAACTGAGGGGAGAAAAGAAAATAGCAATAGCAACACCAACAATAACTATGTCGATAGAACACATTTATATCACCCTTTGGAGATAACATCTTTGTTCAGTTGCCTTTCAACATCAAGTGGCCATAACTGCCTACCTCCCAGAATGTGTGTCCATGAAGAGGGCCTAAGCTTCCTGAAAACTTTTAAGTTTGGCAGGGGCTGGGGTCAACTGGAGGGTTCCTCCTAGGAAGCCAAAGCCTAATGGCAGAGGTTCCCATTAGGAAATGAACCTGTTGACACAAAGGTGATTCACTAGGGCTGCTGAATGGGTTGTATATTTTCAAATATTGCTGCTGGGTTTATTTGTTTTGCTCAATTATCTTTATTTGTTATAAGGAAGGGCTACTATTGGTGGTTGAAGGTGGAGGGCAGTGAATTAGTGGGTAGTAGAAAGACAAAAAGGAAAGCAAAGGAGTGAAGCCTCTGGCAGAATCTCATCTCTGCCAAGAAGGCATATTGTCTGCACACCTGAGACACTTGGGTATGTGGCCCACAAGGTGTTCTCAGTCTTAAAAGCGCTCCATGAAGTGGGGCTGTTTCTAGAGCATTGTCAAAGGCTTCCTTCAGAACAGTTTATTATAATGTGCATCCCCAGATGCTGCCCATCTGGCCAGACAATCCAAGTTTAAAACACACTGATTCTGGAGAAATTCTTGTCTCTGCAACTGGCTTCCTGGCTAGAGGCCAGTCTGAAATCCAGCTCTGCTTGAGCAGTATCATACTCCAGGCTGACTTCTGACACACTCAATGTGTTAGCTATCTCCTCTTGCCCCATGGGCAGGTTTGACCAATGAGTGATCAGGCTTGACTTCCCCACAGTGATAAGGAAGTTAATCAGGAAATGTAATTTCATTTCTACCAAGCAATCTCTTTCTTTAGGCTTATGGGGAAGTCAGAATTTGAGACTCAGGGAAGCTGACTTGTCTGCATTGGTGAGGTCTACCCAAGTGATGTGTTTGATGGTTGTAAGAACCCAGAAGGGAGCAGAGTGGGTCCTGCCCAAGGTCCCACCAGTCAGATTCTATTGCTACATGCTTGCATCTCAGATGTACCCTTCCTACCACAATTACTCATCATGAAGTTATAGGATTATGGCTTTAAACTGAAAGGAAACTTAGAGATCATTTGATCCACCTTCTCTTTCCCCCAAAAATATTTTACCGATGAGGAAGCTGAGGCATAGGATTATGACTTGCCCCATATTACTTAAGGTATGGTACTAAAATTAAGATTCACACCTCAGCCCTCATTCCAAATCAGGGATAATATATTCCTTCTGTAAAATGCATTAAGCCTGAATTCAATGTTCTCAATGTGACGTGGGTATTTCCACATTTAAGTTTTCTATTAAGTCAACATACTCATCTATATTTTGAAACTCATATTTCAATTTATTTTTAACCTACTAAAATGTCTAAATATAGGTTGGTGACGTATAGATCTCAACTTATAGGTAGCTTTGGGTATGATTTCCTGAATAGGACCCATTCTCTATTTTCCAAAGCTCCTTGTCCATGCTAATAAAGAGCCTGTATTTGTAAAATCCCCAAACTCATGCAGTTCTCTGAACATAGGATCCATCATGCTAGAATAGTCAGGTTCATTTTTCCTGGCATCCTATTCCATTAGATAATGGTTACCAGGGTAAATAAGACATGCCTCTGTCTCCGTCTTTGTGTGTGTGTGTGTGTGTGTGTGTGTGTGTGTGTGTGTGTGTGTGTGTGTGATTCTGGAATAGATTGGTTTGTCCTGGAGAGTTAAAATTATTCTGATCCAGATAAATTTCATTACAATTAGTGGACTGAGCCTCTCAGTAGTCTCCATGCTTCTCAGTTCCCTTAGCTTTATATTGCCCCAGTATATGTGTGGGGTAAAAGATTTGGGTTGGATTGGGAAATAAGGAAAAGGAAGCAGGAAAAGAAGGTAGGAAAGTTGAGGAAGCAGAAGATAAAGTGATCTGGAACAAGGATGACCTTGAGAATTCAATTTGATTCGATACTTCAGCAGGTAGGAACTGGGTGCCAAGCAAAATTTTTTTCTTGCTTTGTACTCAAAAAACATAGAACATTAGAATGTTAGAGCTAGAAGAAAACTTGAAGACTGGCCATTCCTCTTGTTCTCTTATCCTCCCCCTTTTTTTCACTCCTCTAAGGAAAATAAGACTCAAAGATTAAGGGGTTTATGGTCCAACTCCTAGAGACAGAACTGAGATAGAAACCTAGGTCTCGTAACTCCCATTTTAAGGTTCTTTCCACTATTCCACATATTCCCTCTCCCATTTGGAATGGATTGAGCCTAACTTCATCTCTAGAGAAGAATCCCTGACCCAAGAGGCACCATTTTGTCCGGTGTATGCCCTCATATTTTGGTCTTTGAAGAGAGTGAGTTCCTAAAGACCATTCTTCTGACACCAAAAAAAAATGTCCTGGGAATATGAGTAGTTACTTCTGGAACCTCAGGAACTTGAAGCAAATTTCTTTTACATAAGAAAGCTTCTAAATAATGAACTGAATACATTTACCCTCAAACCATGGATTGTTGTAATTAACTTACAAAAGTAAATATCATTCTTAACAAAGGCTTTCATACTTGAACTCTGGCTATCATCAAAATTAGTTCAGAAATCTTAAAATTAGAGCAATATTTGATTAACAGCTCTTATAAGATATGATATCTCAAGTATTTGCACAATACTTCTCCTATGATCACAGGCAAATAAGATCACAGACTTATAGTTGAAAGAGTCCTTAGGGGCCCTCTGGCTCAACTCTCATTTTTACAGATGAGGAAATGGTGAACCAGGGAGGTGAAGTGATCTCAGTTCAATAAATGAGAAAGAAAAAACAAACAAGCAACTCTCTCTATCCCAACTGGAAGTAATTTATCTCTCATCTGAACTCATAGTATTTACATGCAGATAACTCTAGCATATCACATATTTAATTATTAGACTGTAACCTCCTTGGGGGCAGGGAACATGTTTTAATTATCTTTGTGTGATGTACTATGTTAGACATTGGGAAAGATTCATGATAGGGGTTCAATAAATGTTTGATTAGTTGGCTGAATGAATGCATGCATCTTGTGAACAATGCTCCTTCACTCGGTAAACAACTGCAGGCCATTAACGGTGTTCACTCAATCATCCCAATATTGCACAGTTCTACAGCTGTTTACATGTTGTCAAAACTAATGCTGAGCCATTAGTCATTCATTGTTGACCTGTCAGAATCAATCCTGGTACTTGTTCTTTTTAATATCTTTATCTAGGGCCTACATAAAGGACTCAAGAACTGACTCAATACAATGACAGAGATTACTACATTTGATGGGTCTGTTCATACTTTGGAAGACAAGAATAAAATTCAAAGTAACCTTGACCAACAGGGAAAAAGAAATGAATCTCACAAAAACAGGATGGTCTTAAATAAGGAAAAGGGCAGGGTGTTCATTTGAGACATTAAAAAAAAGACAATACATATACAGGATGGGAAAGGAATGACCAGATTGTAAGTGCAGAGGAAGATGACCTGAAGGTCATACTTGGCCACCATGATGTTAGGATTACGGTAAGGAATACAATATTCAGGGGAAATAACCCTTCCTCTGAACTCTAAGCACACTGCACCCTTAAGGATCAGGCTAATACAGCTTTGACCTTTTGTACTGCTAAAAAGATTTGGAAAAAAAGATGACTTTCTAGCTTTAAATCATAGGATTCTATGAGGAACAACTTAACTAACAGGGTGATAAGCCCAGTAATAAGGGACCAAGGGAGTATGTAGAATTTATTTCTACTGACGTTTGAGAAGAGATATGGCCATCTGTCTCAAGTGGACCAGATATCCACTGAGAGTGGGGAACTGGACCAGATGACCTTTGAAGATCTATGTGAATATAATGCAATACAACAACATTTTGGGGTGTCTTCTCTATACATAACACTATGATCAGTAAAGTTTAATTAAGACAGCATCCTAAGCCCTTCTTTCCTGAAATGCAACCAGATTTGGAGGCCCACTGTCAGTACCAGGGTATCATTGGGCATCATTTTAAGAATCCTTTAGTCTTCCACCTCACTTTCAGAATGGGCTTTTCTACAATGAATGTTTTCATGAAAAATAATCCAATTTATATGCTCTTCCCCTCCTCCAGTACATACTATGCTTCCTTACTATTTTTATGATTGCTGATCTCAAGAAATAAAACTAACTCTGCATTAGTTTAACAAGACTAGCTGATGCTTCTGATGGATAGGAAGACCAGTTTTAGGCTGCATTCCCCTGGAACAGAGGTTATTAACCTTGTGTGTGTGTGTGCGCGCGCACACATGTGTGTGTTATGGACCTTTTGGTAAAACCTACAGACTCTTCAAAATAATGTATTTAAAACCTAAAATAAAATTGAATAGGTTTACCAAAAAAATCCTTTAGTCCTTGATATAAGAAAGATTTCTTAAATATTGTCTGCAGTTTGGAAAATATCTATTCCATGAATGAACAGATTCATGGTATCATGGTTAACATGCTTAAATTCATATATATAATTAGCAGTGCCCATATATTCCTGCAGCCTTGCAGCTCTGCTTGTGTGAATTACACCGTGCTAGTTGTGTCTAAGGATTAGGCCCTTGTGAATGAAAATGTCTCCTGCCACATTTCTCCTTTCTAACAAGTCATCTATGCTAGAAATGTAAATGTAACTAGAAATGTAAACACAGAATTGCCCAATTCCCCAGAAAAAAAAGTCTGAGTTGACATAGAGATGAAGCAGGTTTTCATTGCTACCTCATTTTCCCCAAAGGAATTGGAAAGTCTCTGGCATTAACTCAAAGATATCTCAGTCTGTAGGCTCTGAGAGATCCACATCTCTTGACCTTTCCCTGCACTCCAGGGCCCAGCACCTAGTCACCTCTTACTTGAACTATTATTGTAGAAGCTTCATACTGGTTCTCACTGTTTTCAGTATTTCTCTTCTCTAATCCATCCTCTAAACTAGTTGTCAAATTGAGATTGCTAAGCCACAGGTCTGACCACGGCACTACCCTGCTCAAGAAGTTTCTGGTGATCCTATGGCCTCTGAGATAAAATGTAAACATTTATGTTTATAATTTAAGGCTTCAGCCTAACATTTAATATTATATCAAAATAAGATTTATCAAATATCAAATATTTATCAAATATCAAAATATTATATCAAAATAAGATTTATCCATAAACAATTAAGAAAAATAATTTTAATAGGTGTTGCCATGCCAAATATCCATAATGTTCTAACTGTCTGGAACAAAATGTTTTCTATATAGAGAACTAACAGAAGAGATCAAAACCATCTGGAATTAAGACAAAGTACATATCATCCCTATTGTTTGGCACATGATTAAAGATGCTATAAGAGAGCCTGAAGAGGATGAATTTATCACCTAATAATTTTATTTAACTACAAAAAAGTGATTTTATCAACCTTTGAAATATTCACAGAACATTAAATATAAAAGAATAATAGAGTAGCAACCTGTCATTGACCATTACTCTCTGAGCTTCCATGACAAAGATAAGAACAGTTAATAATTACGATAGTAATACTGACAGAGCAAAGATGATATTTGAGAAAACAATCAGATATTACATAAATATCTAGCTGATGCATCCAGTAGATGACTTGAACATCATATATATCATCAAATAAAAGGGAACAAAAAGGAAATGTGTGAAGTGGAGTACGGAAAATGAAAGTCTATCAGAAATTCTAGATTCCTTCAATCTACCATCAAAAAGAGAAGTAAAAAGGGTCAGGTGATACAAGGAGTCAATACGTTAACAATTCATCATAAAGAAACAAAGACTTTGGGCTGGGGAGGGAGAGAGACAAAGATAGAGAAGCAGACACAGAGAAAGAGACACCCAGAGACAACAAAGACAGACAGAGAAAGGGAGGGGGAGGGAGAGAGGACATCCAAAGAAGGAGTGTGTGAAAAAATTTCTGGTCTTCTATGTTTTTGTAAGAAGTTCAACAGAAATGAAGTTTTGATCAAACTCAAAATAAAAAGCATGTGCATAGTTAATAATCAACCACAGAAGAGTTATATCAGGGGAGGTGACTGAAACTTGCGCTTTTCTACAAAACTGAAAAGTTGGAATGTGGATAAGTTCCATAATTATTGGAATAATCCACAGTTAAATAATAACTGTGGATTATAATAATTTATAATTAAATATATAAAACTGGATTATAATAATATAATACATAAACATATATAAAACTGTGGATTATAATAATAAAAGAACATAATCCACAGTTTTAAAACAAAATTTACTAGTGTTAGGCTTAGAGGAGGGCCTCCACCCCTGCTATACTCATGCCACCCTAGCAAAGTACATTACCAGCTTCTTCTCAGATACAGGCATGATTCCACTTATAGTAACAGAAAGTACCATCTATCTACTAAAAAAAAATGAAAACTCAAGAGACTGCTCCAAATATAAGCCAACTACATGTTTATTCATTTTATACAAAGCATTCAGAGCTTGTATTACTCAAAAAATCCATACACATACCCATATCTATACCTATATCCATATATATATACACACACACACACATCTATATCTACATCTACATCTATATATATATCATCTATATCCATACCAATATCTATATCCATATCCATATCTATATCTGTATCTATATCTGTCTCTGTCTCTGTGTCTGTGTCTATGTTTATGCCTATGCCTGTGTCTGTGTTTGTGTCTATGTCCGTGTCCATGTCATGTCCATGTCTATGTCTATGTCTATGTCTATACCTATGTCTATGTCTATGTCTATACCTATGTCTATGTCTATGTCTATGCCTATCTATCTCTATCGCGTCTGAGGAGCAAAGAGGAAAATTTATTTAATACCTATTATTTGCTAAGCACTGTGTTAAGTGCTTGAGAATTTTACAAATATAATCTCATTTGATCCTTTCAACAACAGAGGGAGGTATGTGCTATTATTATCCCCATTATACAATTAAGGAAATTGAGGAAACAGATGTTAAGTGACTTACTTCAATAGTAAGCACCCTAGCACACCCAGGGTGGCCTGCTAGAACAGATTCTTTGATCTGCTTTGCTAAAGGAAAGACAGCTTTCAAAGGGGTCAACAATCTTGCTTTAATTCACAAAGATAAGTAGAAAATACAAGCAGAGAAATTAACACAGAGATTCAACAGACAGGGCTTCTACTGTCTGAACAAAGTAATACAACCACCTACGTACATCATCAGATTGGGGGAACACAAACTTCTGTAGTCAGGTGGCTCTTAATAAATAGCTACTCAGAGTCCCATCCAGGGAATGAAAAGGTCCTTCTTATAAGCGAACCCCCAAAGTAAAATATCAGCCTCCCAGTATATATAGTTTTCAACTAATAGGCTCAGAGTCAGAAGGCACCACAACCCTCATGACTCAGTGCCTTAGTAGTTTAGTACCAAACAGGAAGATCTTATGTTCTATTAACATTACACTTACCCAGGCTCACCAAGTTAGTCAATATCTGAGGACACATTTGAGCTCAGGTCTTCTTGACTCTAGCTAGCTAGATAATTAGCTGTGTCCAAATGAGCTTGGGGTATAAAAAGCAAATTATTATCAGCTTGGTAAATATTGAATGAGTTGCTTGAATGAGTCATAACATGGATATTGCCTTTATTGATTATTGTGAAGATACAGATTCAGTTCTTCATTCGTTATTATTTTGTCTCATATTTATGAACATATTAAAAAATATAATGAAAAAGAGTAGTTAACATCCACATGAAAATTAAAAAAAATACTCACAGTTTACAACATAAAACCAACAAAAGAACATTAAGAATAATTGACATGCAACACATTTGGGTTTTTTGGTTTCTTTGGTTTCTTTGATTGGTTTCAGGGAGGTATTTAAACCTCAATATGGTTCCCCTAATTTTAAATCCATTATCACATCTTCTAAAAAGAATTCAGTATGACTTGCAAATTAAACATGGAGTTGAACCAAACCATTCAATTAATCATTTAATTAATTTGAATGTACATGAATGACATCAAGACACCAAAACACACATAAAATTGCTTCTTCATATTGTAGAATCTTTCCCCAGTGAAAACAATGCCATTTCTACCCCAGTAGTACAAAGCACTTAAATCATGCTTGTAGTGTCAACCACACTGGCATACCCAGCATGGCAGCTAGCACAAGTTCTTAGATCTGCTTTACTAGGAATGATAACTGTTTAAGGGGACAATAATCTTTTTTAATTACATTCACTAGTTCGGGGGAAAAGTCAGCATCCTGAACTTCAGAGAAAATATAAGCAAAGAAATAAAGACCAACAGAGAGGGTTCTGACTGCCTGATTCAATTATACACTTTACATACATCCCTGGATCAAAAGAGCCTTTACATTTGAGCAGTCACAGAGCTCTGAACATACAGCTACTCAGAATCTTGACCAGATAATCACAAGATCCTTCTCATAAGCAAGCCCCAAAAGCAAAATGCCAACTCAGAGTATATATATAGTGACTTTGGGGCTTGTATAGAAGTATATATAAATATATACTTCATATATATATATATATATATATATATATATATATATATATATATATATATATATATATATACTCAGAGTATATATATAGTGACTTTGGGGCTGTATAGAAGTATATATATATATTCATATATATATATATATATATATATATATATATATATATATATATATATATATATACTCTGAGTTGGCATTTTGCTTTTGGGGCTTGCTTATGAGAAGGATCTTGTGATTATATATATATATATACTTCTTAGAGCCAGAAGACATCACAACCCTCTACTCAGTGCCATACTAGAAATTAGCAAAAGGTGTGAAAGTCTTCCTATAAGCAAGCCTCCTCTAAGCAAGCTTCCCTGAATGGACTCCACAGGAAGTCTACTAAATGTGCAGGGAAGATCTTACATCCATTAACATTACAATGCTAAGGAAAACTAGAGGTAGAAAGTTTAGTACTTTAATTAAGAGGTCAAATTAAACCAATGGATGAAAACAATATTCACAAGAACCTTGATTTCCTGAGGACAAGAAACAGAGTATAAAGCTGTCATCTGAAAT